>KN549975.1:38042-50631 GCA_000797555.1 Oesophagostomum dentatum | reverse complement strand
ATCTATGTTTAGGGTTGTATCAATTGTACTAAAGCTCACCCTCTCCCTAAGATGGAAGCAGAATTAGTTGATGGGCCTCTGCTCCACCGTCAATTTAATCGCGCGCGCAGTTCAGAATCGGCCTCGATTTCAGAACATATGCCATTATCAGTTACGTTCAGTTTTGTTTAGTACACTAATTATGATCTATTATGAAGCAAAATAATGTAAAATAAATGAAGAGTGCGTAAAAATCAGATGATCATCCAGGTTTGTGTACACATAAAACTACTTTGCTATCAGTTCGAAATTAGTTTTATGCTGATGGTGCAGGGGAATTTTCATGGGCAGCAGCATTCTCTTTTTCAGTAATCTTTTATGATTCCGCAGTTTATTCGTCTCTCATGCTCTTAAAATGATCGAAGTGTGGTGAACATAGATGAGATAATCGAATTCAGAAGCTCAATCTATTAAAACATATGCGTAAAATCTTTGTTTTCGCGGGTACGCAGAAATCAGCTACTGTAAACGAAGATTTACTCAAACGTCATGCGCTAACGTTAAAAAGTAAGGGAACCGTGAGAAATTCCCACATCAACTTGCATTAACCCTTTTAACCTTTCCGTTTACGCTTCCGTTGCTGTGTCGTTTTAGGCTCTTCATCCTTGACGTCATCACTTATCTCCAGAAAGTTTCTGCTCGTGACTTTGAAGTTATGCTTGAAAGTGTCCTCACCCCCTTAATTTCCCAGTCTTCGAAGGCTCCATGCTCGAATACGTCTGTTAATAACAATACGCTGCACTATGAATCGACGTCTTATATTTCTTCGATCCACTTGGCTGAAAAAGGGTAGCTGTTTTCCGAACTCCACTGCATAATTATCCTCAGTGAAGAAGCTCACCGGATATACTTCGCATAATTTTAAGGACTTAGTTTTACTGAGATACCACCTTCTTCAAGCTACTTATCCTCGAAGATGCTCAGCATGACTTACTTAGCCTTATTTACGAAACTTCTGGAAATGCTACTGTTTAAAACAGTGCCAGCGATGAGCTAAGCTGCAGAGCATGACAGAAGAAATGGTAGCTCGTCACATGTCAGTAACCCATCCATTCTTCAAAATTTTCGAGCATTTAAAGGCAGTACCCACGCTCGGAGCGAATTCTGAGTTCTTGATAGATTCTGAAAGACGAACCCGAAGAATGGTTGAGGTTCAAATTTCTCGACAGTAAAATCATTCATGGCCAAGAAAATCGCTCCAGAAGACTAGTCCGCGATTACGAGTTGTCCAACTAGCTTCCTACGTGAAGCAGAAAACTCGTCCGCGAGATCGAGGACGAGTCTTCTGGAGCGATTTTCCTGGTCAGGAATGGCTTTTGAGTCGAGAACCTTGAATCTCAACGATTTCTGAGTTCCTCTTTCAAAATCCACCGAGAACTCAGAATTCGCTCCGAGCGTGGGTGCTGCCTTTAAACGTCCAAACAACCCATTTCCTGCGCAGTACACTCTATCTGGATGAGGTGGTTGCGCTAACAAAAACGAGAGAAAATATCATAATTGCAACGACAACGTGATGAAATAGTCCACTATTCACGGCCGGGTGACACACCGCTAAAGTTTTTTGTCCGACACCCGAGAATCTGAAAAGCATTCTTTTTAAATTATACTAACGTTGACAAGCTGCACTTCAGATTTTCGCAGAATAACCCTCTCTGGAAGTGTTCCTAATTTTCGTCCACCTTTAGGGAAATTTCCATTCTTTTCGAGCTTACGACTCCTAGTCCGGCATACTTCTACTATATACTCTTCTGGGAGCTCTTTCTTGCGAAGTTTTGCAATCTTAATGCCATGTTTTTTTTTGTGAAAGAGACATGTTTTTATGTGAACTAACATTTTCCCATTTTCTTTGTGAGAATTAGGCCGGTGTGCAGAGGCTTCTGAAACCTAATCAGCAACCTTATACATTTGCAGAAATAAAGTGGTTGCAGGTGAAGTTTTGCGAGAACTAGGTTTTTTTCCTGTTCCCAGAAATTATGAATCAGAATATTTCTTAAGGACATGCTAAATTTATAGGCCTCGGAATCACCTGTACGAGGGTTTCACACAGCTCAGCAGGAACTGGAGAAGGCTATGAAAGAAATATCCAATATGTTCTGGACCCCACATGCAGAGATATTAGCTTGGTGCAAAAATTTGTGCGGTTTTTCGACAGGAGAATTTCCTAACCAAGGATTAGCGTTTTGTAATATGGTAAATACCACTTGATAGCTATTGCCTTTTTCTAATGAGGGAATCGCGGGATCGTTGATTTTGTTTATCCACTAAATTTCTATCTAAATTAAGGAATGTGAAATTCAGAAGGTGTAAATTTCTGCTCTGTACTTCTAAATAATACAGACTTTCACCTTCTGTTTAGATGTGAGCGTAGTCTTTCACTAAATAAAGAGCGCAAGCTATTCCACTTTGCTGGTCGTACTTGTTGCGACAACATTCTGCAGAATTGAACTTCACTCTGTTTCATATGGAATTGGAGTTTTTTTGGAATTTGGAGTAGTTATAGGGGGACTTATTCCTTTATCTAAGACATCTATGCCTAAAACCTTGTTGGATAGACTTGGTGTGCTCATTAGAAGATGGACGCTTATCGTTAATGGTTTAGTTAGAATCAGCTAAATTCGGATTTGCTCGAATTTCTCGGGGAGAAGTTTGTCCTTTAAAAATTTTGGGAATTTCAAAGAAAGAAAATTTGAAAAAAAAGTTTACACTAGAAAAATTTCGAGAAATACAAACCCTTCTGCCTATTTTGGTATCCGTGAACCACCTTATTGGTCAAGTTAACTAGAAGTGTGGTATTCTTTTTCTCAGCTTGGAAAGGACAGGATACCAGAGATTTCTTTTTGTCCGCTTAAGTTTCTATAATTCTGTGATGTTGAAAGTCCCTGCAAACGGATTTGATCAGAAAGGCGACGATAGGGTAAATAGAGGAAGGCAAGGGCTATCTATTTCATACTGCGTTCTACTAGCAATTGAAGTTTTGAAGGAAAATGGTTCGTGTAAACATCGCACGAACATATGCATCATCCTAATGCGTATATGCATCTGTGACAAAATTTCTAAGCGGATCCTTATGAAGCTGGGGTGAGGAGAGGGGCGAAGGAAAAGAATGTTATTTGCAGCTCTTAGTCCAAGGCTGATGCTGCCGCCCTCTGAGCTATAGAGTGCAGCTCTTGTACGGGATCAATCAGTTCGCAAGCTGCAGTAGTAGTTCGGACGTTCAAAGATCTTCACCAGGTGAACGAATATTGAATAAATTCACTTAAAGAATCTTCTCAATAGACAAATGCTGATCATATTTTCGGAAAGCTTCGAATAAATGAATATCCACATAAATAAATTCTAGAACAAATTCGGAATTTTATTTTTTGAATAAACTAATACTCGACCAAAAATTATTGTAGCATTAATTCGAATTTGAGTAAGAATTTCGCTTTTCGAGTGGTAAATATTCGAATATTTGACTAATTCGCTGTTCGAGAAGAGCACATTTACCTAGATAGTCGAATACTGGGCAGACTGGAAATTCCAGTTTTTTTAGTTCGACGATTGGACAGATTCAAATTTGCGGTTCTTTACAATTTTCTACAGTGTCTGAACTCTGTTATTTTGAAAACAATGTTTTTAAAATATCCGAAGATTGAATAAATTCGAAAACATGTTAGCAGCGTTTTCTAGGTAAGCGAATTTCGAGGATATTCGAGTATGCCTATGTACTTTCTTTGCTGAAACTGTGGGATTCTTTATTTTCGAATCACATGAAAGCTGCCAAAAAATTCTTGAAAAGTTTTTCAGAGCATCTTTAACTCCTAAAGTAATTTTCCGAGATTTTACGTATTGCAGATACCTTAAAAGCTATGCTGCAATATGACCCCAGCGTTACTTAAATTTTATTACATCAAAACGCAGTGTACTGTTCAGTCTGTTTTATGGTGCACATGCTGGAAACAAACGAGTTATGTGCAGAACTCGTAACATGGCGAATTCTTTATAGCCCATTTCCTTGTGTAAATTTGGAAGACCTCTCTTTTGCTAAGGAAGAAGAAAGAACAAACCTCATTAGCAAAGCCATTCTCGTTCCATCCATTTGCTAGCCGAGCTGCTGTTCAAATCCTCTCCATCTATTCGACGGTTTTTACTCAGGCAGCTTCTTCGTATCGCTTCTCACTGATTGACGGGCAAGCTCGGCAACTTTGCGTTCTTCTCGACAGGCATATTTATTCCTGGATTGCTGCTCTCCCGTTGTTTTGTTGGAATCTAGCAGTTGTGGTATTTAGAAAGGGCTATTCACTACATTCCATGCGAAGTAAAGATGCCGATGAGGTCGTAGTAGTGGAAATATTAGGACAAAAGCCCTGAGGATATCAGAAGGGTAGAAAGCATTGCCTATCATAGTTGCAGGAAGAATCACCCTTTTGAACGAAGCTGGGTGGAAATGTCTATGTGGAATTGCTGCTGGAATGCTTATCTGTAGGTAGTGCAATTATTCCCCCTCCCCATTTACTCAGCTAATTACCGTCGCGTTCTACCTCTTTTCACCACGTTTCGGGCAGGCTTCTTATCCCTTCGGCATATAGGTAACTGTTCAGGCTTTGGCTCGAACAAGTTGCTGGACCAGCCATCTCATTTCCACCATCGAAAGTTTCTTCCTTGCATATAGAGCGACAGGAATGGGTGTTTCTGTTGGCGGAGGGCCATGGCTATACGGTTGGTAAGGAGCACCTCCCATCCGAACTCGACTAGCTTCTGGCGAATCACTTTTGCAGAATATAGACAAGCGCTGTTGTCCAGAAATCTGGTTATGCCTCGATTCGAACGATTCTCTGCAATTTTGATGGCCAATCTATCCACTTCTAACAGTAAAGGTCTGCCGTGAGGGTAGTACTCTGAGGCAGCAGCTCGTAATGGATAATGTCTCTGCAATCCCACAAAACACAGACCAAAACCTTCAGCAGATGGAGACTTGCCTTCGGCTGCGGCTAAGGCAATTCCCCCTTGTCAACCCAGTGTCAGCGATGCTTGATGTTGACGCAGAGATACCACGTCTTATATCCTGTGAAGATGGACTTCAGCCAGTCGCCTGAGCGCCGTTACTAGAACAATTTAGCAGCTACCTCTGGACATGTCTAGCGATCAGATTCGGTCAATTCAGGAGGTACCCACTACAATCAGCTTGCACATCTTGCCCAACTGATACATATGGTTGGAGTGAAGAATAACGAGCGCACGAGCATGTGACAGTTCTCGCGGTTCTAGTTTGTCATTGTCTGCCTCTACCAGCTGACAGAGTCGATCATTATCAACTTTGGATGAGTGTCCCGACCGCGTCATAGAAGAGTTGGAGGAATCTCCGGCATTGCTTTTGGGGCACCGTACCTCGCCAAATGCAGCGCTAGGCCTGGCGAATACTTCGCGCGACGCGATCAAATCGCGCGGGGATGTCTACAAATTGATGTGTATCTACATAAAAATGGTACGCCATTGCCCAAAATTTGCGTGCATTTGAACAGATGGCTCGCTCTGGGTAGCTGAATGGCATTTTTATGCGGATACACCTCAAGTTGTACACCTGGCGCGATGCGATTTGGTCGTATCGCGCGAAGTATACTCCGGGCCTTAATGTGACGACGGATGCCGCTGCTGATTCGCCAGAGTTCGCCAAAGCTCCATCTCGCTGGAAGAAATTATAGAAGGCTCTATATTAGATAACAATAAACTTACGGCGCACCCGTAATCTCCTTATCCCAGCGCAAGACGAGCTACTGCAATGCAGCATACACTTAAAAAGGTGCACTTTTAGAAATGGCGGGAACTCTTCCTGCAACCTAATGTTTATATTTGACAAAAGTTCATATCGTTTTAGTAGTACCGTACCTCAGTTGTGAGTGTTGTGAGTGTTAATACAAATTTTAAATATTAACGGTAATAAGCCAAAGAAGTTTCTTTGAATTCTTCTAGCATTTCGAAAAACAGTTTACGAACTTCTTCACCGTGTTTCAGCCGTCTAAGACTTCTTCAGAAGACTTTCATGGATTCCAACTCGGCTCTGGAGTAATCCTCGCGAAGCCCCACTATCTGTTTTGAGTAATCCGACCTTCTCAGAACAGTAAGTCCAGCCATCCTTCAAGATGAAGACGAAAGTCCACAGCTTTTTTATCCTGCAAGACATTTCACTAGGCAATATCGCTCTCTGCTTCAAGAGCATACAGCTAAGATTGCAAATTTGGTCACTGCTCAGTAGTTTCCAGTGGTACCCATACTGCCCGCCATGAATGAAGTGAAACCGTACTGGATGCGCTGTGTGCTGTCTCCGCCTCACCACATTGTATTCTCTTTCATAGTTTCTGGCCTCGCGAGCGCACGCGCCGAGGACGTGATCTTAACATCTATAAATGCTCGTTAGAACTGCTTTTCATGAGAAAAAAGGTTTCTCCTCCAGTGTTTTCCTATGTGGAACTAAGCTTTAATCACATTTAAAATATTTCGCGCAGTTGCATTCCTCTTCGTTCTTTTCGCAAATGCTCGTTCCTTAATTTAGCCAGATTCTACGTATAGGCTTCATGTGTGAATCTTTTAGATTCTCCAACTTTTAAATGAGCTAGCTTGACTCAGTCTCTGCCAGTCAGAATCCTTCTCAATTTTTCTCGTGTCGTACTTGTAGCTGTTACAAAAAGCACATTGAGACCACCTTTTGGATTATCTCTTGTAAAAGATTAATCCATAATGTGGTTTTCACAACTTCCTAACAAACAGAGCAATCTGAAGATAATCTCCAGAGGAACAAAGCTTGACCTTTGCACTTCTTAATTCGCGGAACTGCCACAAAGCAGATTGTTTCGCAGAAACAGACAAAAAATAAAATGTGCGAAGTCGGGACATCTGTTTCTACCCATGGTACATCTCGGTCTAGAGCCTAAGACGCGCGATTAGAAACGCATGGCGAAAAGGGTAGGGACAGAAGCTAATAGAGCACAGCAATGTTCTGCTAAGAAGAGTCTAATTTATCAATAGCCGCTTATTTCATGAAAAGCCTTCGGGCTGGAAAATCTACTCAATTTTAGATAAAACTCAAAGTTAGAGGCAGCACTCGCGAAGAATTGAGTTTCCAGAGTTTTTGCGTTTTGGACTGTCCTCTAAGGGTAAATTAAAACCGACTGGAATACACCGTGGACTTCCAATTTCAAAAACCTTTATCAGGTTCAGCTAAAAACTAACCATGGATACGATTTATATGGCCAAATTAGAAGCAGCAAAAACTTATGTGAAAGAATGACAGTTACAGCTAACGTTCTATCTTCCCAAGTAGTCTGCGAGCGCACACAATGCACTAACGTGAGCAATCGCCGCCAGGCATCTCCCGTGCGGCTGCAAGTGCGCCGTTGTTGCAACGCAGGTTTTTGTGCGCCTTTATTAAGGGGAAACCGTTGCTGGAATGAAAAGTCCAAGAATAGTATATTCCATGTTCTCTCATTATAAAACCTAGGCATTTTGGTATATCTGTGAAACTGCTTGTGTGTCTTCCAGGTTGGTAAAAAGACGCGTTTATTGCCTTACATTTCGGCTATTCAGCCGTCCTCAGAAGCCTAAAAAATGTCAATCACTTTAATTCACGTTAGAAATGAGGAAATACCTCCGCTTCTAGCTTGTGCATTCGATCCGTCCGAGCTAGGTTAGATCAGCTTCCAGGCGACCTTTGGACTCACCGCGTGTCTCACCGATAAATGTGCAGTTAAAACTGCTGCATGAGGGTAGATCGCTTACTGCTCTATACAGAAAGAATGCGCGAATGAGCACTCCAATTACTCGGATGTGCTTGAATACGTTAAGCGCTTTTATAGATTGCACGATTCTAAAAACGGCATAAGATCTCTAGATATGGCCCTTACTCACTTTTACTGTTCGGCAAAATTAACGATGCTTCCAGTAGCTTCCGGGCACAAATGTCACCCTCAAACGCTAATATTGTGCACATACCGCTAAAGTCGCTGCATCGTGGTTCTCTCTTGTGTGCTTTCCGAAAGCGCTTACCAGACTTTGCCGCCTCTTACTAGCCAGGTGTTCATTAACGCGTACAAGCAGCTGTCTTTCGGTTTCGGTTTTCTTTTTTTCGTTTTTAAAGTATTTAAGCACATCCGAGTAATTGGAGTGCTCATTCGCGCATTCTTTCTGCACAGAGCAGTAAGTGATCTACCCTCTCACAGCAGTTCTAACTGCACATTTATCGGTGAGACACGCGGCGAGTCCAAAGGTCGTCTGGAAGCTGGTCTAACCTAGCCCGGATGAGTCGAACGCACAAGCTAGAAGCGGAGGTATTTCCTCGTTTCTAACGTGAATTAAATTGACTGACACCTTTTAGGCCTCTGAGGACGGCTGAATAACCGGAACGTAAGACCCGGGGTATACTTCGCGCGACGCGGCCAAATCGCGCGCGCGACGTGTACAAATTGAGATGTACTCGTGCAGAAATGGCGTGCGACTGCCCAAAAAGCGTGTGCGTTTGAACGTATGACGCATCTTGAACAGTTACATGCCGTTTTTTACGGGTACGCCTCAAGTTGTATAACTGGGACGACGCGATTCGGCCGCGTCGCGCGAAGTATACCCCGGGCCTAAGGCAATAAACGTGCCTCTTTGCCAACCCGGAAGGCACAGAAGCAGTTTCACAGATATTCCAAGACTAGTAGTTCTTTATGTACTGGTTGATACATAGCAGTCTGGCGGAAAAATTCTTTTCTGATTTCTGCTGTTAACATTTTTATAAAATTCTTAGAGATGATGAGAGTGTTCTTGTCTTAAATTCGAGAACGAGATAGAACTGTACATTAACCTGGGCAGACAAGTAGCATGTTGAAGAAGAATAACCTACTTGGGACCCCGCACACGACACGATCCAGTAAGGAGTACAGGAGGAGGAACGAAAGCATCTAACCTAGCAGCAACGCAAAGGCTACGTGTTTCTAGTGTATGTTTGACTAAGAAAAATAGTTGTTTGCTTTTGGTTTCGAATTCTGGTCATTCCAGCAGGTGAAGTATATAGCACACTCTTGCCGTTTGTTTTAATGTTTACAAGCTAGAAAATGTTTAAAAATTTTGCTACTACCTTTTGCCCAAGACAAATACATAGATACCACCATTTTAGCAAGCGTCTTTACACAGTTGAAAATGGAACTGCAAGCTTAGAGCATTCTAAAATCTGAAGCGTTCACTGCCAAACTTTTCTGCACAAAAAGCATATAGAATTTGCACTTTCGCAGGGTACCGAACAGATTCAGTTCTTCGTACCCCTGTAATAGAATTTGCGAAAATTTGCTTTAAAGATACACGTGCTAGCATTGCAATAACAGCAGTTTTCTTGGTAGGCAACAGTGCAAAACACGCATAGTTCCAGGGTGAGGAACAGGTGAAATTCAATGTTTTCCGTCTATTGTAATTCTACTCTCTTAGCGCGCCCACTGCTTGAATCGTTCTTTGTGTTGTTCAAAAATCTTGTTGTAGACAGTCTCCATCCTTTTCCTCTTAAGGATAATCCGAAGTCCTTTCATGGCTGCATACCAGAATCCTGCTTTAATCTCGTACAATGCAGGATATGCTTTTTACTTGTCTGCGGCTTCGCTGGTGTAATTTTTTGAAGCTGTTTGCGTAGTACGTGTGTTGGATAATGGAAAGTTCGTGAATTTGCTGCTGACACTATAAATTCGCTAAATTATAGAGTGTACTTGCCATCAGCTAGCTCAGCCTTCTCCTATGGACATTCTTCTAACCTACAGCATTAGAGGAGCATAGCGCTTCATTTCCCACGGGCAAGCAGAGCTGGATTTGTTTCAATGTTTAGTTCATAGCAATTTTATTACGAATTTCATTGTTTGAAGTAACACTAGTTAATGGTGATCATTGATTGGTCCACTGATCTGATCCGTCACGGCTTATCGCGTTTGTAAAGTTTCTCTGTTTTCTCCTTCTGAGAGATACCTTAGGGACACTGTTCAGCTCGAAGTATGCAAATTAAGCAACGTCAACCGATCGGATAGAGCAAAGCTCCAGATAATTCAAATGTTGCTTGATTCAGAATAGGTTCAAAACTGGAAACGTTCATGAGCTAAACAGGCTCAAAATGTTCAAAGTCGGAAAAGAATCGACTGTTTTGCCAAATGAGTCAGTCAAGATGTGGAAATTCGAATGAGCATTCGTAATCGGAGCACTGGAAAATCTGAATACTCGACAGCTTTTTTTTCTGATGAAAACTCGGTAGTTGAGCTTCCACAAAGTCCCCTTTTCGAATATGCTTGCTTTTACAATGCCTAAGAATTCGGCGTTCAAAGCACAGTCAAAATCAAAAGCGCCACATTCAAACACACTCCTTTTTCAAATGTTTACATAGAAGTTCCGTTTCCGAGTTATTTCAAAACCCATACATCTGGAAACTCTATCTTCATGGGGCAAACTGCGGAAATCTTCAAAAGTTTTTTCTTTGGAGAACGGCATTTTATTCATATTCGAACCAGCGTTCAGTTTAGTTCCGACTCGGCTACTCGCACGTCAGAAAACTTTCGGATAGATTCCATGCTTATTCTTCAAACAATTAGTCTGAGCTATGTAGTGTACTTTGTATCTAATTATCTGGAAATTTCCAAATAATTCAATTCGATATTCGTTCATTCGACAAAAAAAGAGTTCCCGAAAAGAAGTAGACAATTCCTATCTACTCTATCAGATACTCCGAGTTAATTAATTGCTGCAAAAAACAAAGACAGGCATCGAATTAAATTAATGAGATATCGTTTCAAGAAACTGCTTTAGGGTAGTTAAGCAACCATAGAATAGTTGATTTAATTGTTGACTTGTGCTTTCTTATACAAAACGCCTTTTATTGGAAAAGGCATGCGTGCGAGCCTTTCGCATTATTCTATGCGCCATTTTTTATTCTGTTGTATTTCCATGTTTTTTTTGAGTCCTAGAAAGGAAGTTTATACAAAGGCAGCAACTACGCTTAGAACGATTACTGCTTTCTCGATGGATTCTGAAAGATAACGCGAAAATGGATGTATGCTCAAAAATCTTCGCCAGGAAATTGCTCCTGCCGGAGAAGATGCCGCTAGAAAATTATTAGGCTAAGTCGAAAGTTTTGTCATAATCAGTTCACAAGCGTGAAACAGAAGGACCCCCACAACTGATACGGCCAATATCAGTGGTGATCGAAAGCCTTGACCTATAGCTACAAGAGCGTTGGTTTTACTCCGCGAAAGCTTGCAGCTAACCGATAGGAAGCTTAAGGCGGGGGCCACTATCACTGAATATCTGGAGCCAGAAGCTTCGTTGATTCTAAAGTTATTTAGCTTGAAAGTAAAATCGCAAATTACGACAAGGCTTTCGACTCAACCTAATATTCGTGCTTACCTGCGTGATTTTGCGCGCGAGTTGTCCATGTCATCTTTCGCGTCTGCTGCTGAAGTTCCACATCGCCTCCAAAAAATCCTATAGTTCCATTTATGCTCAGCCTTCAACCAGAGCGGGCAACAGTACGGGGCACTCGTCCGCGAAATGGCACGACTTGTGTTTTCGAGCGATTTTCTCCGTCAGGAATAATTTTTGATAGGTGATTTTTATGTCTTAACTCACTTTCCAAGGTCCTCTTTCAGAAACATCGATAACTCTAAAGTCGTCCGGAGGGTGGGTAATGCCTTCATTCGAAACGGTGACTCATTATGGGATCTGCACAGCCTAATGTAATTTACAACGCCAATTTTGACACTAAAACTATTTCATAAAACTAGACCTGTCCGACTCAGAATAACTTTCTTGCCCTTTTCCGCACTCTAAACAAAAGAAACTCTCTTACAATTTTTCCTTTTCTTTCCTTCAAACTTCCTTCTCACTGTTGACATTCGGAAATGCGAATTGCAGCCATATGCAATTCTATGACGGAGGTATGCTGTCTAGCTGCTTACGTTCATTTCCGTGTGCCCACTAACACAGGTAGGTCCCTGAAAAACAACTGCAGTTGTGCAAGGCTTTTGCATAACCTTAATGCTTCCTAACTAATCCATTAAGTGCTGGAATCAAAAAGAAAATCAGGGACGTTCTTGAGCCTTGCTATCTGTACCATGTTGGTCTCTGCTGCTGAAATCGTGGTGATCTCTGCTGTCGAAGCCCCAACCTTGTTGACTTTGTCTTATCCCGCAGAGAGTACTGCTGAGTCTTTTCTTCACCTTTCCAGACTCATTACTTGGGAATGTTCGATGCAAACAGTTACATCTATTAGACACAAAACTGTGTTGATGTTTAACCTCTACAGAAGTTTACTGCGTTTCTGAGTTCGATGTAAACATTGGAACCATAAAAATTAGGATTATTTAAATTGCAACTTGGAATTAAGGAAAGGATACAAAGACGCTAAAAATAATGTCGAAATTGTGCCCATTGATTGGATAATTTGTACAGATCACGGTAGGAAAATCAGAGGTAACCATAAAATGATATGGAAGGTCCCATTGGAGAGAAAATTCTAAAGCGTTGGCTCAGTTCACCTTTGCTTGTCTTCAAAAAGAAAAAGAGGAAG
>KN549975.1:20371-36491 GCA_000797555.1 Oesophagostomum dentatum | reverse complement strand
CCGTCAACTTTTTCGCTGGAACGCTAACACAAAGATGGCAGATAACGATTAATGCTTCAGGGCGCTATCCTAAAGCCCTGCTCAAAGGCTTCCTATCTTTTTTGCTGTCTAAGTTGCATCCCTAGATTCCAGAAGTCGTTTCACTCCAAGAATTCTCGTAGGCGTGTGCCTTTCAGACTTCGCGTGCCTCGATTCTCATGCATGACGAAAAAGAGAACCTGGATGGATTCACATGGACTTATGTTTTGTACGAGCAGTTGTAGGCGCCTCCTCCAGAGCTTTCTCGTGCCCCTCCTTATCCGGCACAGTCACAGAGCGCTTAGCTTGCATTGTTGGGGCTAATGCTTAGGGGCACATTCCCTCGCCCCGTAATTACGACAGATCCGCGACGTTGTTACCGCAGACGAACAGCTCTCGTCGATTGCTCCTAATGTTCTACACTTCGTGCCTTTGCCGGAGTTCGCACCTCTCCTCTGAAGAGTTTCCGTGTTTTTCTTCGAGTGTCTGGTGCACTTCCCGCAGTCAACATCTTCTCCATGTGCTGAATTACTGCATTCACATATTCCTAGCATCAAAACTGAAATATTGAATTTTAGTTTATTCTAAAGCAACTGAACTGTTGGGGGTCGCGCATGCAAAATTGAGCGAGATTTTTAGGGCATCGTAGACGATTTCCATGCATATAAAAATCGGTCGCTTAGTCGCTAAGATCTGCTATTTCTGGGCATGGGCGCTTATCAAAACATCAAGTGCTTCGAAGTCGTGCTAGGATGTCAGAGTACATCTTCAGTTTGCGCGCTAAAGACGAGCGACTCCGATTCGGCTGATTTGCTTATCTGACAAGGAGTCACACCTGCAGCATAGGAAGTAGCAGAACCTACGCATTTCTCTTACTGGTTAGTATTTTCTTGATAGAGCGTGTCTGAAAGGCAGTGTTCCGCCAAAACTTTATTGTTATGGTTTTTTTTCTGATAAAGCTGCCCGCAAAGGTCCACCCGACTACTATGTCTTAGCAGCTAGGAAAGCTGGATGTTTTGGAGAAAAAACTCTATCAAAAATGAACTTCCTACTAGTAAAAACCTGCCTTTGATATTACAAAAAAGCTGGCTGGAGCCGAATATTCTCAAGAATTCGAAAAGCGGAAAACACTGTTTTCGATTCTTTTAAAATTTCAGATAATTCAAAAATCGGTGTACGAGGCTAAAACACAGCAGAATCCCACCTTGTATGCGTGTACCATATGCAGAGTACCACCTTCGTAGTACGTTTATCCGCAGTATACACGGACAAGGTTGCAGACTTCCTACCTTTGTTCAAACCCGTATTTCCGGCATAGTACATTAACGTCTCATAATTTTCGCTGGTAGTGAATCTGTATGTAAGGATTTTTTTCTCGAACAGTAGCAAGTATTCTATGATGGCGCCCTGATACGGTAGTTGTGCAGGTTCCTTACAGATAGTTCTACGGAAATTCAGCAAATAAACTCCACATTTCAGTGAAGCACTGTTTCTGTTTTTAGGAGTTAAAATACTGAAAGTTCAACTTTGTTGTATACCCTCTACCATCACGTATAAAAATCTCAGAGCCTATTTTTTCGTGTATACTTCATTGCAGTCCGTTCCTTTCGATTTTTTCACTGTTCTCGTTTAATTATATGTGGTTGTGACGTAGTAAGGTTTTTTTGTCGTCTTTTTCCTTTTACACAGGAAAGACAGCAAAATCCATGTTAGCTTCTTTCTTACTCGCTCTCGACATCCAGATTTACATCTGTTAACCATGCTGGAAATCAGATTTTTAGTATACCGTCCAGAGCCTTGTTTCGGCTCCTTTTCTTTACAGTAGTTTTTTAGTGGAAAATTCATCGTTCTCAACGTCTGCTCTCTAAAGTCAGTAGGTATTCAATAAATGTCTACGATAAGGTTGCGGAGCATGCACCCAGTTCTTCTACAAAAATAGATTGAATCACCTTCTTTCTGGAACGCAAGGTGCTGAGAAGCTTACTTTGGTGGATACTTTTTAACTGCGTTAGACTGCGATGACGTAAATAAGGCGGGAATGCAGCAGGTGCCACGAACTTCAGTATCCTCGGAAGAAAACACTCCAGTATACTCTATTTTTGGCGTATGTGTTGAAGAAAGGTGTCCTTTTCGGCTTTGATGTTGTTGTGCTACTCAAGCATATCCTAGGAAGAAGTTACAAACAAGCAAGAAATTGCTAAGCGTTTTCCTAAATTAGTTTCGGAGATCCTTCCATCGCAACAACATTTTTCCATAAATTTGATCACATGCCATTTTCTGCGGCAAAGCTGGCAACAGTTTTCAAGAGGAAAAGAGTAGCCACCCCACAAGTTCTAGCAAGAAATACGAAAAAATTTCCACTTGTTAGCTTTCTCTGCCTGCAGCATTACAACAATTGAGGTTTACATGAGTATACAAAAAGGAGAGGGTACGTACCTAACTCTTGGCATAGTGTAAGGTACTGGCCCGTGCAAAAGTTCCTTCATCTGAGATCCGATGAAGAAATCGTCAGCCGGACAACTGCAAAGCCTAGCAGTTCCCGAGGGTATTCACCTGACCTAAATATAGAAGTCATTCAAAAATTCTTTTAAATTATCCCAAAAGTTCCTTTTTTATGGCACAGAAGCATAAAAATTAGCTTTAAAACACCAGCAGTTTTCTTGAGAAAGTTCATGAAAAATGACGAAGACTGATTCGATCTTCCCTAGGCCAAAATGGAGCGTGATGATTGGGCGGTAGATCAAAGTGGCAGACAATTAACGGTATTTCGCGGATCGTTTTCTTTGCTAGATCTGACTGTTATCGCTTCCAAAAGCGAGGTGTGCATTTCGTCGAAGAAATCAACATACTTATCGTTTTCTCCCGAAGGTTCACAGCATTTGAGACGGCTCGGCTGACCATGCACCATGTTAGCAGAGGTGCAAATTGCTCCACAGCAGCGTACGAACCTCCAAGCGATCGTCGTCTATACCACTCTCATGCACGTGCTGTTCCGTTATTTCGTCCGGCTGCCTTTTGTCCGGCTGGTTTCGTATGAACGTCCGCTGAAGGAGAGAGGTTGCCTTTTCTAGTTTTATCCGAGCATCTCTTCTGTCAGCTTAACTAGGTCTTTTACATCGTGATGCCACTTTCTGGATCCAACGAGGGAACCGCCTGTCAGCGGACCGTTCAGCATAGATTTTATCGGATGAAAGGACTTTGATGCGGGCCACTGACTAAAATCCACACTTAAAGGCAGTATCCACGATAAAAATGCCTTCCTAGTTCTTTATGGATTCTGAAAGAAGAGCTCAAAAATGGGCTGAGGTCCAAAAATCCCAACTCAGAAGTCATTTCTGGGCGAGAAACTCGCTTTGGAAAACTCGTCCGCGATTCGTGGACGAGCTTTCCACTCGATAGCTTCTTTGGGTGACGTCACAGCTTAGACGAGATTTTCGTGTTGCTTAACATCGTAGCAGGAAAGCAAACAGCAACTAACAACAAAATATGCCATTCCGCAGCGTTTAACTTGTTCATAACTTGTATGTATAGGTGCCGCTATCGGCCTGGCTGGCTCCGTTTGCCCACTTTACCCACTCCGACAGGGACCATTTTCTCAGCGGAGAACACGTTTCATGCATTTTTACTTCAGCCGTGGCTTGTTGGGTCATAGTGCTCCTCGAAACTGGCAAAAGCTGCATCGCGATTTTTTTCCGTGGATGCTGCCTTTAACGCAAACTAAGGAGGTTTCTCACGCAAATACGGAAAAGCACTTCGACGAAAGCAGGAGCTGCTGCCCAATTTACATGGGTTGTACAATTTTTACAGGAAAAAGTTGCAAAGTAGCTGCTATGCCGCCCAGTGCTTTTTGCATCTGCCTCGTCAGTACGACGTTTTAAGTGCTCGACTTTTTTCTTTAAAGCCACTTAACTTAATGTATCCACTGGAAATTAGATTTCCGAAGTGCAAAACTCCTGCAATCCACACTTAAATTCTTATCCTTCCAGCAGTACTTTTTTCCTTTGTTTTGCTTCCTCGTTTGAGAATGAAGTTAGTCACACAGCAATAACACTTTTTATCGTGCTATTTTATTCCCTTCATGTCTAGCGAAATTCACTGGAGAAGATGTTTTTCGGTGAATTTTGCCGGACATGAAGTGAATAATACGTCTAAAAAGGTGTTGTTTAATTAGTAGTGTTGTTTAAAAATTCAAATGTTTCCATAAAAACTTGTTATGACCATGCATCCATTCTAGACTGCACCAAAAATAGGCTATCGAATTTTAGCTTTCATAATAGCTCCAGAATAACAGCGACCCTTGCAAGAATTATAAAACAGTGAAGAATTTACTTATCTAATTCATCTTGTCTTATTTTGATATTCATCAGATGTCCTTCCGATAAATAAAGATATTTTGGAGAAAATTCTAGTTATATTTTATAGGTCATCGCGCAGTAGAGTCTCTCCTATTCTTCGATCTGTCTCGTTAGTTTACTATTGTTTTTTTGCATGCGGTCACTATATTTCCACGTAAGTATGTAGGTAAATATGGAGGAGGTTTCAGATAATTGTTGGAGACGCTGAGCTGATTCACATTTATCATAGTTTTTTGAGGATCATTTAGCGTGGAGGACATACGACTTACTGGGTAATTCTGTTTTTTTAGAAATATTCTTGAGTACCAATAGCTTTATCTGCTTCGACATGGCTAACTATAACCACCGCTCAGCAATTGATCTGCAAGGCAACAGCTTGAGCGCTGGAAGGAACGCTGCGTAGAAGGCTATAGAGGCAAATTCACTAGAGTACTACACGGTTTTCTTGAGCTTTTAAACTAGCGTTTTGCGCTTATGAACGTTAACTTCTTAACTGACGCTGCTACTGGAAGTGGTTGAAGTACCTGTTTTCTTCTGCATTTAGTTGCTTTCTTATCTACGAATGTGACAGTAAAGGTAGCACCCACGCTAAAAATCATGGCTTTGTTTTCAACGTCAAAAAGGCATTCGGGCCCATTAAACACACTTTACAGGTCATAAAAGCTATGGAAACTCTCTCTTTTGCACAACTTCCATTAGGACGAGTTTTCCCTCCCTCGCATACTTCCCAGATCTTGGGATGCTCGAACAAGGACAACACGCTCGCTGCTTATGTTATCTAAGGTGCACTGTAGCTTATTCCTGTTGATTCCCTATGTGTAAGCTCACTGTAGAAATTCTGAGCTTCTGTTGTTGGTACAAATTCGTTTGCCTTGGGTCGATTATAATCGTTAGCATCTCTGGCACTAAATTTGCACTAGACGTTTTCGTTGTTCCCCGGATAACTGATGGTGATTGTTTTTATAATACAATAGTCTTCTCCTGCAAGTTCATTTTCGAAGATCCGCTTTGTGGTGTCTTTGCTGCCGATGGTGCAACTCGTCCATTTTCTCCTGACGTGCCCAGCTGATCCAGCGGTGGTAAAAACAGCTCCTTAGCCAAGTTTGATTTTACGGCGGTTATGCTTTGGCTTTGGTATAGCTGGGCCAGAAGCTCTGTGTTAGAACACTTTTAGCCACTTTTAGTGTGGCTACCTTCAAATTGTGTTCGTTCTATGATCCATCGAAAGCTACTCCCTTTTTCGCGGACTACGACTAGTGAGGTGGGCGGGGCCAAACTTGCTTTGGACTACAAAGGGGAGCAAAGGAAGATGTTGAAATGAAAAGAACGGATCAACATTACGGTAGTTCTCCGTGCTTTAACCTGTTTGAACACGGCCAGCATCCCTTTGGATGCCTGGACCCGCCCACCTCACCGGTCATAGTCCGCAAAAGAGAATACACTTCGTTTTGAGGCTTCCTTTTAAGGTTTCTTCTTTTTTCTAGTGAATCTCGTAACATTTCGAGACAGATGATTTTCTTACGTTTATTGTACATTAGAAAAATGAGGGCTTACTGCTGCAAATAATTTTATAAAAATTCTGTATTAGACATTGATGTGAGAGGTTACAAAACCTGGCACTCTTTTTGCAAATATTTCGATCCTGAGCGAAGCCACTGAGCGAACGAAACAAAAATTTCTTCATTACAGAGGGCTCCTTATAACACTTGCTTTTTGTATTTTCTACAACTTTATATTTTAAAAAATCCGAAGAGTTCGAATTATTAAAAGTACTTCTTATCCTGAGCGCTAACAGCACTACCATGAGCGGAATGTCGCGTCGCCTTATGTTCTTTACGCCTGATAAGCTCTTTTCCAGGTGTAGTGAGTTATTTCTATTGTAAGGACAATGCGTACAGCGCTGTATTTTCAGTGCTGTTCGTTAGCCCGGTAACTAAGGTTTTTTTGAAAATTATTTCATGAGCTATCCTTCTAATTAACTTACTGGTTGTTTAATTTCTCACGACCACGCCCATCATTGCTTTGCTCATTGCAACGAGCAAGGAGTAAAGTCACAAAGGAGCAAATAAATGAGAGTCGTTTGGTGAACGCAGTTCAGAAAAAAGAATATTTTGTTGTTTGCACTCAGCATCAGCCGAGGAGATACTACTTCACCTTCCCGCTAACTTATAATTCCTCACTCATTAGTGCTTGGTACAGCAGTGCTTTCCTCGTTAAGATTTTTGATTTTCTAGAAAAAAGAATTACTGAAAACCTCATCAGTTTCCGATGAACCATAGACTCACTAGGCCCCCCTTTAGTTATATTCTTAATTACGACCTGCTTTTCGCTAGATAGCCGGAGCGGTGCTATACTCCGGTGAGAACACACGCTAAAATCTATGTAACCTATCCAAAGAGCCTTTGGCCGGAATTTTCAATCTGCCCCCTTTTTCGCAGACTAAGACCATAAGTGGGAGGGATCAGGCACCTGCACGTGTCCTAACTGGTTAAAACACTAACAACCAGCTTAATTTTCATCAGCTTGGACACGTATGGCGTCCTAGCCCCGCCCACCTCAGTGGTCCTAGTCCGCGAAAGGGAGATTATGTATTCTATTGTCCCTACTGCTCTGTTATTCTTGCGCTTGCGCTTTGTTACTTTTCCAGAGATAATTTTTTACGTGCTTCTATAGCGCACTTTCCTCTACTGGCAAAAGAAATATAATGTGAAAAATCTACCTTTAAAACTGGCCATGTATGTCGGTGCAATGTTTATGGTATGAAACGTGTTGCGTATCTTTTATTACAATAATTTTTTCCTGAACCTCTAAACTAAACTAGAGTAAGTAACAGTTTTCAGAAATTTCCTTTTCAAGCCAGTATTTTAAAAATTTAGTTGCCGGCTAGTACGGTTACTTTTGAAGGTGCAAACATACCTGAGTATCGTGTTGTAGTCCTGGAAATCATCTCTAATACTCACTACTATAAGGTGCATTACTACAATACCCTTCCCATTTGGTTATCCTTACCACCTGCTTCCGTAATGTGTCGGTTCGCATTACCCACCTAACGTCGTATGTACCTGTGCGTGGTAATGTCACAGTATGAAGCACGTGTAGCAACGTCAACCTTTAACTCTTTATATGATTAGGGACTTAAAGACAGCGTGGGCGAAAGATAAGGGCATTTTTACTACTAGGCCTGACATCCGATCCTTTCTTTGCATATCTCAGATTCTTCTCTCGTTATTAACTTAAATAGTAAACAGGCTGGGGCACATTAGGCAACGTACTATACAAACTCAGCTCTGAAAAGCCTTGCTTACAACTAGATACCTATAAAAATTCCGTATTACTTTTGGCTACGTGGGCGATATACAGTCTATATACAGTCTCGCACAGCAGAGCCTGTTTAGGCCCATCTTTTCTGGGTTTAGAAGCAAAACTGGCGAATAAGGAGTTGAGATCGATCCATCATTAATGGATCGAGAACTTCCATTGAAATATAAAAATTTCTATCCTCTTCCCGCAGGCTCAGTTTAAAAGCCACTCCTAATTGTTCGCATCTACAGGTATCAATGGAGATCGCAGAAACTTTTCTTAGGGTTTTCGGATGAGCGCGCCTCTTTTAGGGCAAAAATTTTCCCTCGATTGTCAAAAACGGCCTGTTTCTGGGCGAAGCTTGACCAAAATAAGTTTATAATTCATTTATGACGTCTCTGAAAGTGAAAAATTAGTACTCTAAAATGAATCATGAAACTGTTTTGAAATTTTGACCTTGTCAACTTCATTCCTAGCCACCAGCCCGCTTCAGTAATTCAGAAAGTTCATAGGTACTTCGAAAAGTTTTTATCCGTGTTTTTGCTTATAAAAACGTCGTACGTGGGTGTTTTCCAGATTGACTTTAAAGGCTGTATTAAAAATTCGTTGTTAAGCTTTTGTGGAAGGGCAACCGACAAGCGCTTCCGCAGCAGAAGCCGATAAAAGTTCCTGCTAATTCTGGAAGGAAACCCTTTAATCGATGAGTCATCTACTGATAAGAACTACGACACACCAAAGAACCGAAGCCGAAGAAAAGCTGTAAACGAATGGAGTGAAGCCTAGCTTCGCGCATATCGTCTAGACATCTGCAGGTTCATATTTCTGGAACACGAATGACCAAGGACTGATTCCTAGGCTGTATTGTGGTCTCTGCACCTTGATGTATTGTAGCTTTTACTCATAGGGAAATCACCCTTGTTAAGGTTCTTTCAACGAGCTGAGCGGAGTTCTGAGGCTGCTACTATGGCGCTACTATTATGAAAAGAGCCCTAGCTAACATATTTACTATAAAACCTAGCAACAAAATTTCGGTGATACATCGGCTTCGAGGGCAAAACCCTACTCTGAATGTGTCTAAATGGGTAATGAATGCCGGACTTAGCGGTAAACTTGAGTCTTGAAGTCTCCGCTGAAATGCCATCCCTGGCTGAGGAAACTGCTTCAAGGGATTCTCAGCGCATACGCAAGCGATCTGCGGACGAGTTACGCGCCACATTGTCCTGCGTCCTGAAATCTCGATGGTTTCTGAAAGAGGAACTGAAAAAATGGATTGAGGTTCAAATTTCTCAGCTCAGGGGTCATTTATGACCAACAAAATGGCTTCAGTAGACTCGTCCGCGATTTCAGGGACATTTAGATTTGCATGTTTATTAAAGCACTTGCAAGTCTTTTCCATGTTCTCGCGCATAGGTCGGTAGACGACTTCAACAGGAAGTCCACAACGACGTAGAAAACTTGTACGCGAAATCCCGCACGAGTCTTCTGGAGCGATATTTGTCGGTGAGGAATGATTATTGAGCTGAGAAATTTGAATCTCAACCCATTTTTGAGTCCCTTCATAGGAATTTATCGAGAACTCAGGTAGCGTTCTGAACATCGGCCCTGCTTTTAAGTTTCTTTCATCTATCGCTATTTTCCCTGTTTATTTGAGTACTGAAATTATTCGAATAGATGTCGTGGTTGGTTAATTATTTTCTTATCTCATGTAAACGAGTGATCCATCAGTGATGGAGGTGCGCTCGGATTGAGCGGCTTCGAAATAGCTATTCATCTCAAAACTTCCCCTTTACCTTATGTTCTCAAAGGTTGTTGGATTTCCACTCTTCGTGTTTTTATTTCAAAAGTTTGACGCCTTTTTATATTACTATATCCCAGTAGTGTGTTCTCATTTCCTAGAAAGCTTTTATTCCAAATTCTGCGTTCTTCAGACACGTTTCCCTTCCTTATTCTTTAATCTCTCCCCTTTATTCAGAGTAACTCTGATGAAGTGAAGTTGCCTGAATTACTGCTCAGCTATTCGGCTTAACCTTTTCATCACTCCCCCGCTTATAGCGGGTAGAGATTACCGGATTACTTGCCTAAGTAGAGCAGATATATTTCTTGAGTCTTTGGCTCATTATATTATGATCTCGCATTTGCGTCCTTTTATGGATCTTCAGAATGCTTCTCTATCTCGTCGTACTCGCTGGCATTGGGCTTGGTCTTATGGCTGTTATTAACGAGTAAAGAGCAAGTCAGTCTGTACTACTGGTTGTTTGCTATTTTTACTCAAATGTCTTTTTAATTTACTGATGTGCGAACTTCTGAAGGAAGTCGTTTGCATGTCACTACCTACCATGCACTCTCTTTTTCGCCAACTATAACCACTGAGGTGGACGAGGCCGAACCTACCTACTTTGGACTACAAAGGGAGTCCAAAGCAACTTGAAAAAAAAAAACAAAAAAGTTGTCGAAACAGAAGGAACGAATCAACACTACGCTAGTTCTTCGTGTTTTAACATGTTTGAACACGGCCGGCATCCTCTTGAGTGTCTGGCCACGCCCACCTCGCTAGTCATATTCTGCGAAAAAGAGAGCGTAAATTCTTAAATTTTCTAGCTGCGGCATCTTTGGAAGAAAAATTGCATAGTACGCTATAAAGACTGGAAGGATACCTCAGCTGTTTTGAGTATAGGGGATTTACCTGAGAAGTGCATGCATATCGTCGGTTCGCCCAGATAACACGTCGTTTGGACTTTTTGATGCAGTTGGTACCCGCTGCGGCACGGCCAGCTCCGTCCGAACTCGTCCACGTCTAAGCTTTTATAATCAGGCGTGGACGAGTTACCACGCAATCCACCGTGCCGCAGCTGGTAAGTAATCGCGCGAAACTGCGCTGAAGAGGCGTACCTGGGTGAATCGACCATACTAACGTTTGACACAGCAGCACAATACGTACACTGCACGCAGTTCAGCTGTATCGATCGAGATCACGGTCTATCCCGGCCCATCACGGCGTTCGCACATGCGCACTTCTCAGGTAAATAAGCTGTATTCATCTCTCGACCAAGATGCATTTTAAAATAAATTTCATGCTGACATGTCTTTTGAAGAAATGTAGTATGACGTGTATCCATCCACCCAGACCCTCCAGGCCCGTAAAATGTTCACACTTCTTTTTATAGCATTTGGCATAGCCTCTGCTCTTTGCTAAAATGTTAGGCCATTGTTAACACCCGCATGCCAGACATATAGTGCATTTTTTCCTGATATACATAAATTGCGTCTGTGTTTATTCTATGATATAATATTCCACGCAACAACTCGTTTTTCCTTCCGCAGTTCTGCACATTTTATCACTTCCTCAGCTAACTCTGGTCAGTACTTAGAAGATTTACGGCCTCACTGAACTTACCATAACTAGAAACATAGCCTTACCTGAGCGCTGGTTTTTCAGAGTTTTCCGGAACAAAAGGTAGAGGAAGCTGTACGCTTTTATAAAGATGCTTTTTATAGTTCATGTTTTGCTACTGTGTACTTGCATGATCTGGCGCTTTTGAATGTAGTGGTGTTTCTGTAGTGCAATAAAGTCCCGGAATTTCAGGGGAAATATGTAGTTCTGACCTTCTGGACTTTCAATCTCGACTTTTTTTTTAAAAAGTGATCATCTGGTTGACAAAGATAGGATTAGGATCTTGTGGCAGATAATCAGGATAGGCTTATGAGCATAGGAGTTCTTCTTCTGCTACGCTTGATTTTCTGCACTCTTGACTCACCAACTAATGGCTTCCACAGTTTTTCGTGACTGTTTCTTCTTTATAATTGATTGTGAACTACCGTAGTCCATCTAATTCCATCTAATTTTCACAAAAGTTTTCATTGAAACTTGATGTTTGGTTAGAAAGCTACGGAATCAAATTATTGGAAATGCTTCAAAATCTATCCTATTGATCCTATTAACAATTTGTTAGAGTTACGAAGAGTTCATTATCCTAATTCACCTTTGCTCCCATGAGACTCTACAAGGAACGATTGACAGGTGCAGCACGACTTACTCACTTTTTGTGAATTCATATTGTTTGCTGAATGGCAGTACTTTGAAAAGCCTCTCCATGGCAACTGATTGGAATATTCCAAGTAAATTTTTGATTAATATTTCCAGTATAAAGGTGGAATTCCAAGAAAAGAAGTCAGACAAGAGCATATGTATGGTTCATTCACAGGACTAGCGTCGGGCAGGGTTTACAACTGAAGTGAACTGCTCCCAAGCGACAGGAAAGCTGATGATTAACGAGCCTAAACACAGAAAAACGGCTTCTCCACAATTCAGCTTGTGCTCATCTTTTTATTGAGTCATCTATTCCATACGGCTGACATCGATTGCAAGCCCCGCCCCCGCCAGTCCTACGAATGGACTATATCTCTCATGTTACCTATTTATAAAACCTGGCTAGTATTGTACGAGTGAATTCTGTTTATGTGTCTGATTGTAAGCGGAATGGTTTTATTTTTCTTGCATTTCGGCTGTTAAAGGTAGTACCCACGGAAAAAAATAAGTCCCTAGTTTTGGGGGGATTTGACTGCTCCAAATGAGTAGCCCAAAATCAAAGTGAGGGGGTACTGAGGGGGCGGAGAAACAGTCAGTATTCATCGAGAGAAGTGTGATTTGCTGCTTATGTTTGAGAATTTTGATTTGGCTTTAAAGTTTTGAATTGAAAGGTTGAGAAGACTTCAGTACATCCATATCCTCAGTAGCAGCCAGCGAAGCTGTGCATTTGAAGGCAACACCCACGCTCGGGACACTTTCTGAGTTCTTGACAGATTCTGAAAGAGGAACTCAAAAAAGGAATGAGGTTCAAATTTCTCGGCTTAAAAGCCATTCCTGACAAAGAAAATCGCTCCAGAAGACTCGTCCGTGATTTCGTGGACGAGTTGTCCAGCTAGCTTTCTCGCTAGTTAGAGCGCTATAACACTTGGATATAAGTAGAACTGAAAGTCTCTTCCATGTTCTCGCGCTTAAAACAGTAGACGATCCCATCAAAAAGCGCACGGCGAAATAGAAAACTCGTCCGCGAAATTGAGGATGTCTTCTGGATCGATTTTCTTGATCAGAAATGACCCTTGAGCCGAGAAATTTGAATCTCAATCATTTTTCGAGCTCCTCTTTCAGAATCCGTCGAAAACTCAAAAGGCATTCCGAGCGTGGGTGCTGCCTTTAATCGGCGAAAGTTGGGTAGATAATAACTAAAACTTTTTCAAGAACTTCCATTTCATCGTGAATTTGATCAGTTCTCTGCCGTTCATTCTTCAACAACAACAAAAAAATTAATTTTCTACTGCAAGCTTTTCGATTTAATGTTTCCTAGAGCACTGAACCTGTCTCATGCAATGAAATTAATTTAGACTCTGAGCCGTTGAGATGAATTCATTTCGGATCGGCTGCTCTGCTCTTGTGCCTCATTTGAGCGTCTTTGCGTTTTCCAAATGTCTACTCTGTACTTATTGCAGTGGTAAAGAATCGAAGCACCGAAGATTAGTGCAGCTTTTCTATAACGATCCGCTATAGTGCAGTACCAGTTCTGTTATCATGCATTCGTATGCAACAATTTATACGCTCAGCTAGACGCAATTAATTTTAAAAAATAAAACGATGCCACCTGCCCTCCTGCCTTTCCAACGTTGCGCTTCATTCGGTGCCCTTAAAGGCAGCACTCACGATAAAAAAATGTTATTTAGTTTGTACTGCGAAAGCATTTCTCCGTCCATATACAGGAAGACTGCAGAGGAATTCACGTTAAAACCTCCTTTTTCTTCAGAATTCCGCCTCAGATCAGCCAGGATGCTGTTCATGCCCACCTCCTTTTTTGACCAGGCCTACAGGGTGGTCAAAAAGGAAGGCTGGAGAAATATGGTTAAAATCACCATAGAAGTGATGATGGGAAGCTGAAGGATGCGCATGTGGCCAAATTGGCCCGTTTCGCTTACGTCAAAATCTTTGAGCGGACGATTTTCCTTGCGGTCATCTTGACCGCCCTACGGTCCTAGTCAAAAACAGGGGCAGCGATGTACACGACACCAGTTGATCTGAAGCCGAATTTCGAAGAAAGACGAAGTTTTGACGTAAGTTCTTTTGCAGTAGTGCTACATATGGGCAGAGGAGGGCTTTCTTAATGAAATCTGAAAAACATTTTTTAAATCGTGAGTGCTGCCTTTAAGTAGTCACCTGTAGTCGGTGGAGCGACTGACGAAAAAAGAGCGACTGCGGGTTCTTTTATGGTTTTTTCACGTCACCTAGTATTGGCATAAGTTTTCGTAGAGATATTAAAGCAACAGCTGAAGTGAACACATATGACGGCTAGATTTGTAATTTATAATTATATTCTTCCATTCACCTCTTTCCTGGGAATATAATGCGAAACCTGAGAAAACTGTGTACGTCTCTTCTTTCATTTCCGCCAGTAAGCCATCGTGAAATAGTCGTTTTTCTTAACTGGTTTTGTTAATGTTTTTAAAAAAATGGTTTTTATTCTCCGAAGATTCTACATTTAAGACGTTTTTGCTTCACCCCATCCGTGTCACATATCCAGCGCAATAAGATCCAGGGTTGTTTGATTAAAAGTGTAGCTCTGTGTCAGATAAGTCATGCTTTTACACACTTTGCTATTCGACAATGTAACGAAATCAGAGTCCTGATCAGGGATGTGCGTGAGATGTTCTCTGTTTCAGATGACCGTTTTGCAGTAGTTCTTCTCCACTATTTCGCGCTCGCAATACGTGCGCTGGTAAACTTAAAATTCTGTTGATAGGAAACTTGGAGGCAGAAATCATCACGAAAACCTTAACGGTTACGCTTAGCAGGAAAATATATAAAGCGCTGGATCGATCCGCAGAAACGGCGTATACGATCGAATTTGCAGCACACTTCTCAGTAACTGTGCAAAAAACCAAGATCCGAATAGCTGATCCGGACCTGTTACAGGTATTCAAAATTAAGAGAGCGCACTTTTATAGTGCTAAAAATTATTGTTCAAATGCTTGTTAATCAGTATAAGAACGTTTGCGTCCTAAATACTAATGTCTGGATAGAAACTGAACCTGAGAATCACTACTACGGGAATAGCGCATTGCTAGTTTAGGAGTAATTTTAAAGATGATTTCCGTCACTATAAGATGGCGCTTTCAGCTAACCCTGAGCAATTGTAACTCGTCTGGGTCAGGCATTCGGATCTTGATTTTTGCATATTTACTAAAGACCTATGGCGAATTCAATAGTGCACGCCGTTTCTGCGGGTCGACCCAACGCTTCATATACTTCCATAGTTAGGTTACAGTAGCGGTATGTCGAGCTGTGCGCAATAACAGTTTGTTCATGTGAGCCTGACCAGTACCGTAGCGAAGTCACTGTAGGCAAGCGTCGTTTGCTGTAATTCTGTTCTCCTCGCAGAGCGATATGTTATGGCGTTAAAGAATGGTAAAGCATGAAAAAAAAGACCGCAAAAGGCAAAAATAAGCAATAACCAACATAAAAAACCAGCCAATATTCAGTTCTCATCATCAATCTGTTGAGGGCAGACCACCGTCACGCCTGGTACGCAAACTGCGTCACTAGTCATACGCCGATGAAAAAAAAACCGTACATTGTGTACGGCTCGGCTTCAAATTATTTCTACTCGACTTACCAAAAAATTTCGAAGGTTTTTTCTGCTTTTGTTACCAAGGCACAACCTCAGTAATATAGATATACCAGCAAAAAAATTTTCAAGAAATTTTCGCAGAGTTCTAACTTCTAGCCCTCTCATTGTCCATTTTATGGCCATTTTTTGTGTTTGCTTTGCCTTACCTCTTATGTTCTCATGGAGCTGAAATTTTGAAGATTTTCTTTTAAGAAAATAACGAAAAACAAAATAGCTCTTGTAAGAACCTTGCTTTCGCTTTCATAGTGTTTTAGAAGGCTGACATGCAAACTTGCACTCTTCAGCTCCTCCATTTACGCTTCTTGCTTTCGTCATAGGCATAAATTAGAGCACGGGTCCTAAGAAAGGCTCTGTTTTCCCGCATCAGCAATAGAAATAGCTTTCGTTACCTACAGTATTTAAAACGAACCCGTCAGCTACAATTTCTTTCCTGCGCTTTCATTTTTAGCCATGCTGTTCGACTAGCGAATAAAGCTCGAAAATGAATTCGCGGAATGCGCGATGCCAAATGAGGTGAGGTGAGGATAATAAGTTCGAGGTTAATTGTTTTATTAAAATAACGCACATTCAGGATAATAATGGTCTTTCCTTTTACTCTAATCTGTAATTAATAAATAATGCATCAAAGCGCATGCTACTGTTTCTGCGTGATCAACTAAAGCTTTTTTGAAATATTTAAAGGCAGCACCCACTCTAAAAACGGATTTTGAGGTTCAGTTAGTTTATGAACCCTCGGTGGCTGAATAGCCAAAATCCAAAGTGAGAGCACCGGTA
>KN549974.1:52274-66395 GCA_000797555.1 Oesophagostomum dentatum | reverse complement strand
AAACTGCTGCCCTCGCGATAGGAGAGACTCGCACGGACAAACTGTAGTTTTCGGAAATGCACTCAATGTCGTAAAGCCTGTTTCGTGTCAGTTGTTTTTTAAATGTTATCATTAGGGATGTTGACTTGAGTAACATGCATTTCTTTAAAGCCGCGCTAACCCCATCAGATATGCATGGAAGGCAAGGCAGTATTCTAGTTTCATTCTGAGGTTGTGCTTCAATTTTGATTTATGCTCCGCGTGGAGTATAGGGAGTATGCAATTGGCGACTCCGGCTTTGGCACGTGTCGACTGCAGCCGTATCGTCGTCGACGAAAATTATAATGACGGCGGCCATAAACGATAAGTATCAAAACCAGAGACGGCACCGTATGCGTTCTATACTCCATGTGAAGTATAAGTTCAGTTTTGCAGTTAGTCCATCGTTTTGCTCTATGTGAGGATTCATATTCGAGGCTATACAGACAGGTCCGCACCTCTTTACACACGGAGAAGGAAGATTTTGCCACTTTGGTGCATAAGCTACGGTAAAGCAGGGGTGCAATAGCAGACTAATCATGTGATTCTTTTTTAGTTTCACTTCTGTTGGTACCTGTATCTGTATACTTTGTTCTGTTCAAGACTTTAGCCTAAAAATTTTGTCGTTAAAAAACCTGGTCGGCACATTATATTTATACAAAATGACCGGCTTATTTTAGTTGCAGGTCTTATTCCAAGTTCCGATAAATGGCCCATCACTGCTTTCGTCATCATATGCGGTTCTCCTGCGCCACGCCTATACGACTCATAGAATTCACTTACTTCACAGGTGTTGGGCTGCCAAAGATGCTGTAGCCAGAGTCAGATGACTGAAAGTATCCGAACTCTGTGCAGGTTTGCCAGGTCCACAGCCACGAAGCTCCAGCTTCTGCAAATCACTACTAATACATAAGAATGTAGACCGATAGAATGGGCAACTTACTTGGTCCAACCTGCTGCGCTTTCTTTAGATAAACAATGAAGTCTTGATAGCTGTTTTCCGTGCAGTTGAACTCCTCTCCCTACACAATGGATATTTAGAGCTGTTTCCGAACGTTTTGGCTAATTTTTCACTTACCGAGTAAAAAGCGGTCATATATCTGTTAAACCGCGCAATATTTTCAATCGCTGTATAATTCTCATCATTCATGAAAGAGCACATTTCAGGTATACCATACCCAGAAGCATACGCCTTAATCATGTTCGATTAGGATGAAGACACATTTCCTCAAAATTAGCGGAAATTTCCTGATGCAGTATTGTTTAAGGATGCAAAGATAAGACATCAAACTTTGGGGAGTGTCGGATAGACGAGGTAAGATAGTAGTTAAAATTTTCTTTACCAAACGTCGCTTGCATAGCGTAATCTTGTGCCTACAGTTGGGTAGGATTCACCGATGTTCACCAATATCTACTTTCGAACTTCCGGCAGCGCTTGCATGGATCTACTACGAAAGAAGGTATTGTTGCTGATTGTTGATCAGTTTGGTACGGCTTACAAAACCAAGTTTACCTCCTGGCTAAAGTGATGCGTTTCTTTTTTTAGACGACACCCGTAGGTGCCTAAATAAATGTTAGATTGTTCTATAAGTAAATACATTTTTGGAGGCATTTTCAAAATCAGCCAGCACGAGCTATGATGATGCGTTGTAGTTGTGGTCGGATAGAGTTAAAATAGAGTGATAGTGTGACTAGGCGGACAAAAAGGCAGATTATATAGCAGGTTCTGATTTTTGTAAGGTTCGAATTTCTGAAAATTCGTTTATTTCCCACTCGTAGTTGAGAGGTCCTGTTTTGAGTTTTTATCTTCTGTCACTAGACCTGCAAAAGCAATTTGTGATGCTACTCTGCACCGCTACCACTTGTAGTGAGAGGGGTCCATAGCCTGAATTCTGGAGCTTGTCCCTCATCATGTCTATTAGTACTGTCAAAAGTACCACAATTCTGAAGAAAAAATCTTTGAAAAAGCTTGTTTTCGGGAACTTGCAACTTCTTAAGGTCGTTTTCAGTTTGTAGTATGGCGCATGACTCCTAAATAAACTGCAGAAAATTCAACGACAGAAGCCTAGGTACTGATCTAGAATTAAATTTCGAAGAATAATTCCGCAGGATACGCTTTTGGTCGGTTAAAACATAAAGAAATAGTTTATTTAAATACAGGCAGTCACCTGGAAGTTCCGTGAATCTTATAAATCTACACAGTCTGCGCTTTCAAATCATATATAATATACTGGAAATTTTCTATTTTCTTTCAGAATTTTCTATGCAGATGTTACTGCAGTTACTTTCAGGACAACCTGTAATAAATAAATGGATTTAAAAATTAACAAAGAAATGAGTGGTTAGATTAATGAACGATACGAATTTCCAGAGAATTTGAGGCAGTACCTACGTCAAAACATATCGTAAGATTTCTGCAAAACTTGAATGGCAAATGTGTGAAGAGTCGAATTAAGGACATCAAGATCAGGTAGTTGTATTTTATTCGCGAATTACTGTGGAGCATTGTTACCCTATGTTCAGACGCAAAGCGTCTGGATAAGTTGTTCATTATGTTTTTCAACAGCCGGTATCCTCGCTATATTTCCGAAGTAGCATTTACATGAAGTTGTCTGCAGTAAAAAATTCGCTATATATAAGCCATCGAACAAAAAAAGCTCAAGTGTAGGTCATTCGAAGCTCAAATCTACAATCTATAGAACTGTAAACCAGGCCGGTAAATGGAAATGGAGATCGAAACTCTGTGGAACAACGAAAAGCGCATAGATCAGTAGGAATAGATTTTTCACAATGGCATCAAACCTATGCAACATACCCCCTTGTTGTCACCGCTGTACTGTACAGCTCCCTGGAACTGCCCGTAAATATTGGAGAAGAAGAACTGCAAATCTAGGGCGGAGACATTGGTCTTCCTCGTCCATTCAGGTACCAACCTAAGATTTGCAATGGTTAAACAAAGTTGTTAGCCTCGCTAAGTTTTTTGGATGAGAAACTACGTGAATATGTCGGATAAGTTCGCCCGTCCCTCCTCTGTAAGCGCAAGTTCATGCATCTCTGCGAAGCCCTGTAACTAAACAATAGAGTCTAGTCTACTATGAAAAATAAGCATTTAAACAAGAAATCAACTTACCAGGGAAGGGTAAATAGTTGGTGGAACGATAATGGACGTGACCGATATCGTTCGGTGCTAGCGTAACTAGAAAAACCCTAAATGCGAAGGCGTAAGTTTTGGTTTACCCGGAGTTATGATGTCGCAAATGTCACTTAGTTTTCTATGGAAAATACCAAAAATGGAGCATTCTTTGTATAAAAAAGCAAATTTTGGCCTAGATGCTTTTCTATGTAAACATGCTACTGATCTAGTGCATTCATAGAGCACACTGGTGGAAAATACTCCATTTTTGTTATTTCTTATACAAAATTAAGTGACATTTGCGACATCACAACTCCGGGTAAACAAAAAATTACGCTTTCGCGCTTTAGGGTTTTTCTAGTTACGCCAGTATCTATCGAATAGTATTGGTCCCATTCGTTATCGTTCCACCAACTATTTACCCTTTCCTGCTTAGTACCTGCAAGCATCAGTGGCGAGTGGGCAAAGGGTTCGCTTAATGATTAACCAGGTAAGTGTACCAAGCTGGGAGAAAAATAACCAACGAAGCCAGTATCATTTGCGGGGTGTGCCAGAGTGACCCACTGGGGAGCGGCAGCGCAAGAGGGTGCGTTATCATTGGCTAGCCGGTCCCCACCCTTCCCACCTTATCGATCGATCTCGCACCCGGTGCACGACATGCAGCGCATGCGATAAGCACGACACTGGTCGAAGAGACGTGGAGGGGGGGGGGGAGAGCTGCCAGCCAATGGCGGCGCTGTAGATTACAACTACGAGGGGGTCAATCGCGGCACACTCTAGATGGTGGTTTAATTACGTATAAAAGCCAAAGCGTGAAGGCGCTTTTCTCGAAGCTCGATCAATTCTTGCATAGACGGAGCTAATACGTTTTACTTGGCTTCCTTATGTGTGTTGTGTTTGCACTTGGAGGGGGGGGGGTGCAAGTCCCAAGCAAGTGGGGAGGAACTGGCATTTCCTTAATTGGCTAGCCACGCCTCAAAAACCTCGTCCATTCTATGTAAGCAGCTGGCGGGACCTTCTGAGGCGCTACATTGTTAGAGGAGCCAAAAGGACGACAGCAGTTCCTCCTTGTTCGCATGATGTTTCGTACGTGCCTGAGGGTCCTATTAGTAGTGCTACCGTCTATGACGGTTTATTTTATTTTCGCCGAATTAAACTGCGAAGGGATGACTAGGACAGCTCAAGAGATGGATCAATATCAGTAGAACATTTTACGCGAATTATTCTTCTTCACCTCTGCTATTCTCTCGGCGCATGACGAACTGTAGCTTTTAATGGCTGCTTCCACAACCTCTAGATACTCTGAAGTGGATACATTAACAAAGCTTCCATGTTTTAAATCCGTATTGAATACTTACCATAGAAATCCAGCTTTGCCTCAACTGGTGCAGATGAACCCACAGCTCCAAGTACAAGGTCAGGGAAGAGTTGCCGCATCCAGAGTGCGAGGTTACCTAAAAGTACCGCAAATACGTCTCCTAGGATTTCGTTGCACACCCTACCAGCGTAGGATCCGCCAAATACAATCCAAGGAGCAGTGTTGTTCATGCTGCGTTTAACGCTACGGATATATCTCGCCAAGTCATAAAGCATTTGTACTGAGGATAGGTATTGCAGGTCTGGATTCGGATGTGTTGCGTTTCTAGAATAGACGAATGAAACTAGCTAGATAGATTATACTGCAAAAATGGCACATGCTCACCCTCCAACAATGCTGTCGCCGTAGTATCGGTGCTCAAGAGAGTAGACCGTAGCTCCGAACATCCTCGCCCACGTTAAGTATGTAATGTTTTCATTAAGCACCCAGCTTGGACTTTCTGGTCCTTCTCCACCAATTTTCAAGAAATTTGGACCACCTGGCTTCGCCCACTGGGAATTTTTGTAGTATTTCTGAAATATTTTGTAATACTCTGTATGCTGAATACTATGACAGTTACTTTACTATGCTGTTCGTATGTGAGACTCCACAATCCTTTAATTGCCGGGACTCACGATTCCTCCGAACGAAGTGGACTGTAGTCTCTACACGGGCTCCTTCTTGTGCGATATTGCAAATGCGCACTACTTCTCTTATTCTGTGTGAGCAAAAATTGGGGGGAACTCTTTGCTATGTGGAGACAATACTGCACTTCGGAAGAGATTAAAAATTTGTAGCCTCCACTCTGTGAATACAACCAAAGCCACATCATGACTCTTTGATGGGAGGCATAGTCAGTCGATGTAGCATACTGACTAGGGAATGCCAGAAAACGATTCTCACGTTGAGAAACGGGTGTCGACGAAAAAGCTACCACAAGGGTATATACGGGTGCACATGAGGAGCTTTCAGTTTGATTTTCTTTGATAGGAAACTACCGTACCAACGGTATCACAAGGAAAGTCAGGGCACGCACCAAGCAACCCTGGCGCAGTGGCTAGTGTGCTGGGCTTGGCTGCGAGATGGTAATGGTTCAGTTTCTCTGTGCCACAAATCTTTTGCAGGAGGTTCGTTGTGGTTTTCCATGGAACGTTATGCTTCCGAAGGACACCGAACTCTGCGGCGAGCTAGATGCGAAGAATCTCTCGCTTTTGTACTTTGTTTATATTATAGCAAAGTGCTGTTTTCAACGTTATTACACCATTTACCACCGGTATTAAGCTCATTTATGACTTTGTTAAAGATAGTTGTTATGCTTGTTTTTTAAACAAAATTTAGTAATTTGTTAGCCACAAACATATTCGTTAATTCATAAGTAATTTCAAATAGTAGTAGTACTAGATCATTCATGTTTTTACTCTTTCTTCAAAAGAGCGTCTGCAGAGGTGACTCGACTCTTCCACGTCGCGCGTGAGCCTAACGCACCTACAACACCATTGCGCCACGGCTGTTGGCTGCTAAGTGTTAACACTTGCAATGGCATCACTGGTGGATATTTTCTATCAAGTAATATCAAATTGAAATTTCCGTATATACACCGTGCATATAGCCTAGTCCTAAGCTTTTTATTGGTACCCGTTTTACTTCTGAACATGAGAATCGTTTTATGGCATTCCCTAGTGAGATGTGACACACATTGCCTAGCGTAACTTTGGATGCTGATTTTAGAGGTGTTTTCTAAATCTGAGAAGCTGTTCTCGGAAAATTATGGACGGTCAAACATCCCCTGAAGAGCGCAGCATTCGTGAGAATATTGTGTGACCTGACCTGTGCTGACCTCGGTAGGGTCATGGGTCTACCAAGGTGCCACATCTGGTCATGCCTTTAAAAAGCGGAAAGCTGTGATCAGTCGGTCGGAAGGAGGATCGCGATCGTGGAGGCGATGCGGTGGTATGTTGGGAGCCAAAAGAGCCCTGCCTTCCTGAAGAAGTGGGGTTCGGTTTAGTTTGATTTTAGTGAGCCCTAATGAGCAACGGACATCGCCGCCGATCTCGTCGCACTAGTTCCTCCGTTTCCTTAGTACCATTGTCTGTTGTCACTTTTCGTATATGCATTTATATGACTTGAATAAATTTTTATTGCCATCCGTGTTGTTGTTCTACACTCGGCTATTGTTTTTCTTTGTCTATATTTGTGGAGTGAGCATATAGAAATGTCTATAGTCTTCAATAAAAAGACATTTCTCAGGTTTAGAGACTAGATTTGAAGTCAGCGTTCACATCTGTGATAGGGGCATGTATAATGTGCTCGATAAAGTACACTTTCCTGGCTAGAATAGTAGGCACAAGTATAGGAAGAAGCAGCTGACCTGTAGAAAAGTGTCTGGGTTTTGATTGTCGAAGTGATCAACGGGCTGCAAAAAGAATCCTGTTTCATATCCAGCTGGAAGATCGCCGACGACCTTCAAAATACACTCTATATCTTGATAAAGAACGGCACCATTCGGAAATTACCTCATCAGGAGGAGGCAAGAACCCATGAGGGGGTCTACCCAAGAAGATTTTCTTGTTGTGCTCCCATTTCGGGAATTTCTGAAACAACTTCCTTGCGGAAAACATTCAGGATTTCAAAGTGCATTGAGCTAGACCATCTTCGATAACTCGATAGGTGCCGTTGGAGCAGCTTTTATTTGTTCGGCGGTCAACGGATCACGCTCTGCTGGCCTTTTCCACGTTCTTTCCACTGTTAATTCTGCATTTTATTATAGAAAGACATCTATGCATGTGCTGAAAGTTATGTACCCTTAGTTCGTGCAGGTTCTTTCGATTCTCCACTCAGCCATATGTCAATATTCCTCTCGATGATCTTGCGAGCTTTAATCAGGTCATAGTTGTCATTTTTTGAAGGCGGATACATATCTGCACAATGTGCAGTACCTAAGGAATAAACATCTCTGTCTTATTGTCATATAGTTTCCTTAATGGCAAACTGACCGTTGATCAAGTACCACACCACAGATTTGTCATTGGACGTGTATTTGCCAAGTGCATGCCAAGGATCTATGTTGCCATTAGTAATCACAACATTAGTACCCTAAATATTGTTGAACAGCTGAAATGAATCTTCGTAATCAGTCCTCGCTCAGACCAACGGCTAAAGGGTCTATTTTACACTAAGGAGGAAATGCGGGAACTCAAAGGTAGGATCCGTCAAAAATTCTAGCTAAGGTGTTGAGAAGCGACAGCAGTTTCCAAGTTACTCTTCTGCTAAAATTTTTTTGCTAAGGGTGCCTGCGTTCTTCCGTCTCAGTAGTAAAGCACTGATGCAACATAGAAGATTCCTCCCTTCCCTCTTGCATTAAGTTCTATAGAATTATAACTTATAATCAATCCATTTTGAAAGAACTCATTTTATCATGCCTTAGCTCGCGCTCTAACATTCATATCATGCGCTCGGGCTTCAATAATCGTGTGCCTTAACCCTTTGAGTCCCGAGCCGTGCGAAAGCACGGAGGGAGCAACTTACGGTTCAGACTAATGTCTAGGCCACGGCGATCATAACTGTCGTGGCAGATTTCTCAATTAGGATTTTCCTCACTTTTTTAAAAACATTTGTAGTTTAGTACGCAGTGCAGTTTTGAAGGCAAAAAACTAGGTGTAAATTGTTTAAAGTGAAGAAATATCTAAAGTTGAAGCTGTGTAATGTTTAACTCGATGTTATACTAAGCTTTTTACATGGGAGGTGAATTGTAGGGCTATATACAAAAAACTCGTAAAATACCATGCTGCACTATCAGAAGGATGTGACCAACAGTTGGAAGGAATTTTCCGAAGTGTCTGGGATATGTCTCCGGTTCAATCTGACTAATCGTTAGTCGTTATTGTCGCTAGAACATGAATGCCCGCGCTCTGGCTGCGATCACGACTTTTTACCCTCGAAAGTTCCGACGTATGCATCGCTGTCAACAATGATTTCGAAAGGCTACTACTCTAGAATCCGCCAAATTCAATAAAGTCTACTATATCGCTAAAATAGTGCTTAGAATGTAGTTAGTGCACAATATACGTTCGACAGCTACAGGCCTCGGTATCTTGATATATTTTTAAAAAATCGAAGAAGTCGAAAAATCGAAATTTTGGCAGCTTATAGCTTACTTTGGCAGCCCGTTTTCGAAGGTTTTGAACTATTCAAACTCAATTCACGTAGAACTCTTACAGGACTACCGATGCAGCATAAAAGGGTTCAGTGGATCACTTGCCACAAGAAAGAAAAAAGTACTGATGCATATATGTACCAGCGGGACTCAAAGGGTTAAGTGTATGTTTCGTCTCAGTTATTTCATAGTTGTCATGTCATTGTTCCTCGACATTTCACTACTAATCAAATTCTCGATATTTCACTACTAATCAAAGTTTAATACCCAAGTTTGAGGTGCTACAATAAACGTCGCATCTGTCAGTCGTTGTAAATTATTGTGTAGCGATATCCGAACCACTGATTATTGTACAGGGGATATATTCATATACACGTCCTTTCCAGTACCACTCTTGTAGAAAATTTACCAAATGCACTGGATTTGATACAAAAGAGGTTAGGATGCCGCCTTGATCCGGAAAGTCAAGATGCTTACGTGTTTCTCTTTCACTATCTTCCACAAACGTTCCCAACTTTATAAAAGGCTCTCCATTGTCTCCAAAACTCACCTTATACCTCTCAGAACCACCATAGCGCATCTGAGTAGAATGCACTGCTTTTGATATCGATGCGCTATCAAAAGCTTTTCCAAACACGTCACTGCACATATTCAAATACAACCTAAACTACTAGATCTGTTAGATTTTTAGATTTAATGGAAATTAAACTAACGTCAGCGGAGTACCGGAACCAAAAATGCCTGTTGGGCCACCATCTGTAGTCTGATAGTAGCCGAACTCGGTGCAGGTTTGCCAAGTCCAGCTTCGAGCGCTAGCTATAAGTACTCTATCATAAAGACCCCAACGAATTATCCTTTGTTGAATAGGTTTTCTGTGTCTTCGATGCAAACGTATTGTGAAATTTCTGGAACCTTTAGCAAACACCAGTTCAACATCTAGTTTCATTATCCATCTTCATCTAATTCTCTTCTGAGCGACTGGCTCTCCAAGTATAGCTGTTCTTTGTCAGCTGCGAGCATAAACAAAAATAATAAGTAATATTAATAGGTTCAACAGTTAACTCACAGTCGAGGTCAAGCGTGCTGCCAAACTGCTCAATTTTCAAGTAATCTATCATTTCTTGGTAACTATTCGAGGTGTTTTCATATTTGCCGTCCATCCCTGAACAATAAATGCTTATTCAGCAGTATATATGAGACTCCTAGCATCACCAACACCTACCAGACATGTACTCGTTCACTTTTTGGATGTTACTCATAGGGTCGCCACCTTGTACCATGATGTTGCAAACTTGAGGGACACCATAGCCTCCCCGATACTTACCCTATGAAGAAAACTGCAGCTACTAGGTGTTTCAACGACTTTTAAGGTCTTCGCCGAAGACATGAAGAAAAATCTTACCGTATTGTCTCCACTGTACTGGACTGCTCCTTGGAAACTCTCGAATATAACCGAATAGAAGTTTTGTATGTCGTTGTAGGTCAAATCCAGTTCCGAAAACGGTGTGTCCAGTCTAAACGAGAAATTACTCGTTTTTTTACTTCCATTGAGCTAGTCGGGAAGCCTGTCCGAAGCTTCTGAAAAGTGTGCGTCTTTTTACTGCGTCACACTTTCTTTGTAACGAACGTCCTTCTCGATCGCACTGTATTTACAGTGAAATACTTTTGGACACGACTTCCCGAGTTGTCTAAAACAGAAAACAGTAAGTGTGATGCACTTGAAAACTTTAGAAAGCTCTGCGCGACCATCCTCGGTTTGCATGAGATGTGACATTTTCATGAAACCTTTCCGAATGTTTTCTGCACACAGGAGGCTGTGCGAGCTTAATGCTTTCTCGACCACTTCCAGGTATCCTGAATCAATATGTTCTACAACTTAGTGGGAACAGTAGTAGATTTTTACCCCAAAAGTCGACCACTGCATTCACTGGAGCAGAACTGCCGACAGCACCAATAATAAGATCTGGATAGGCCTGGCGAGCCCAGAGGGAGAGGACTCCTAAATGACAAGAGCTGTAAGGCTGGGTATAAGGTGATTACTCTAGGATTGTACCATAAATTCATAAATACCTGAGTATGAGCCTCCAAAAGTAACCCACAAAGGATCTTTGAATCCATATTTTGCATTCATAGATTTTATAAAGTTCGCGATATCCTCGAGCGCTTGCCGGCTATTTAGGTACTGGAGATTTTTCACAGACTGGTCACTGAAATGTCTATCAAACCGCAGATTCTTAAGAATATCACTACTAACGGTGTTGGACGACTTTCTCCATAGTAGCGATGCTCCAGCGCAAACAGTGCTGCTCCAAACTTCTTTCCCCAAGTCACAAAGGGGTATTGGTCGTCTTTGACCTAAAATGCACATTAGACCGTTCTGAACGAAGATATGCTGAAGTTTTCTTGCCTATATAACACTCACCGCTTTTATGTTCGCTGGACCTTCGCCTCCGATTTTCAGAAATACCACGCTCGATCCAGCACTTCGATATTGTAAATTGTAGAAGTAGCGCTAAAAATCTGCCTTCTTTGGAAATCATTTCATTTCGGGAACTTCTTTACCTGCGGCCATGTTTGGTTCAACTTTTTGTCAAAATGATCCAGCTTCTGGGTGAAGAACGCTTGACCAGGTCCAGTAGGACCCGCACTCTCAGGAACCTAGGGAACCTAACTATATGTAATCTGCAGGCTTTTATCTTGCTTAATGTACATTGTTGATGAGAGGTTTCCCTGTCTCCTTCTCCAAAAGCAACATCTCCAGATGTTCAGATCCGTCGACGAACCCAAACATCGGTCTTCCCAGATGGAATCGCGGCTGCCACGCAGCGTTTACCATCCATACCTGTAAAAACTGGCTTCAAATTTATCACAATTTTTTTGTTGATGAGACACAACTAGGTTGAACACGAACATTTTCAGCGTTGGCTAAGATCTTTGTCTTTTGAATAAGCGGCTGGAGCTCAGTGCAGAAAAAAAGTTTACCTAACAAAATAGTCTACCCCTGATCGCGATTTCCATTCATACAGATTTGTTTAAGTTGCCAGCAGTAGAGCCCCACAAATTTGAAGCCCACAGTTCTTTTGCATCGTACTTGTATTTCTTCTCTTAAAATACTCTTGAATTTCTAAAGTAGAATATGCCAACTGTGGGCTAAACGATGCTCCTTGCGGAATTCCTCCTACATGCTTGTATAAAGTGTCACCATAGCATAGATGACTTGAGTCTAAAAGGGACTCCAGCATGTAGTATAAGTCTTCTTTTCTATAGTGCATAGCTTTATCGTTCTCCTCGTTATTAGTAGAAAATGCTTTATTCTAAGTAAGTTTTATAAATTAACATTCTTTCATGCACAACGATTTCACGCCTGTATCAACATATTTGAAGATCTTTTTGAATCTTGTTGTGTTCCTCTTGTTCAGCTTGTTTCGAAGAATAAAATCTTTGTGTTTGTTTTGAGCTCAGCACTTTAATCGCGTTTCCGCGCAGATTTCATCTTATTACCGCACCCTGAATAATATACAGATTTCATGAGACATCGGTACATCTCGGAAATCAGTACATACCCCAATTTGTACTGTGTCTCCATAAGATATACAGTTAAGTTACCCCTGTTTTAAAGCAGCTGTTTTCGACAGACGCTAAAATAAGAAGCTTAAAAGTACTTTTCTTAAAGGCGACGCTTCATTTATCAATTATAATGTGTGAATTCAAAATTACGCAATCGCTCTTCTCCTTCGAACCGCTTAGCATCGAACCTTCAGGCGAAAAAGCTATCCAAGATAGATGAACATGTGCAGATAATTACACTTTATGAAAATCGGCGCTACATCAAAATAGGTAACCCCAAAAACACTATAACCACTATTTTCACTGGGACCTCACCTTGTGGGATTGTTACAATTTTTACTATTGCAGAACCGCGATAAGGCCCTCTGCTCAAAATCAGTGATCAGCAGTTCAAACTGCCTTCCTAACAAAGATTCAGTATGATTTTGAGATTTTGACTCTTTGAGCAAATTTTACTGCAACTGTGAGTGACAGTTGTCCCCATGTGAAATAAACGTGATTTTCCAACTCAGTATTTCAGATGACGTCGGCTTGTAGAAGTCAATCGAATCAGAGGCGCAATGCATATATGTACCTCGCAATGTGTAGCCCCTACTTGATCAGGCCGTTGCACCCTACGCGATCAAGAGATATGTATGTGCATACCGCCCCAGATGAGAGTACGTATAAGGCAGAAAGTTTTGACAAGTATTCGAATAAGGCTTGGCGTCTCCAAATTGACGGTTGTTGACTTTTGTTTTACTTATCGTTGTTGTTCATTTGCACGTGGTTTTAGCCTTTTGTGTGTCCATGTGCTTTTGAGCAATCAATAAATAAATGCTGTCATTTCAGCAGAAGATATGACGAGGTAGGCGAGACCCAGACGCTACCGATAAGGAAGAGGAACGAGACAGCCGATCTCCGGAATAATACCCCTAAGCCTCGAAAGCAGATCAATCGAAATGATAGGAAGCCGCTATCTTACTTAAAGGCAGCACTCACGGAAAAACAAGTTCTTCAAATTTTTTCTGTAATTAGAGTCTAACTACCAGTTTCTGAATTACTGCAGAAGGGGACAACTCAAAACCTGGTACATTTCGAATTTCAAATTTGAGAAAGAACTGAAGACGGCGGCCTTTTTTTACCGATCGTGGAAGAAACTTCCGCCTTTACCTTCGTTTCTGAGCATTTTGACTCGAATTGCTCAAATAGTGGTAAAATTGCATGTTTTCTTCAAAACAAGCAAGTCTTTATGAGTATTTCAAAGAAAAATCTATGCAATGATCTACATCAAGTCGATTTGGCCAATTTTTGACCCCAGACTCTTGTGCAAAACAACTGTGGTGTATCTTTTTGTTGGAGGAATCCCTAAAATAAAATATAACCGAACGCTTCTTTCAAGGTCGATCAAGAAAAAGGCGGAGTTCCGGTCCACACCTCCAGTTCGTTCGCTAATTTTTCGAATAATATCAGGTTTTGATTTGTTTCCTTTTGCATTTGTTCAGAAACTGGTAGCTGGACTCCGATTACAGAAAAATTGGGCAAAGTTATTTTTTCGTGAATACTGCCCTAAATGAAAAAGTAGGTCAACCGAAGATTTAGAATTTAAAAAAAATGTATATGGCCTAGAAATATAGGTCATGCTACCAGTAGACTAATTTAATAGTAGAACATAGTAGTAGAAGTGGTATTCGGCGGCAGTTAAAAGAGGCATACTGACTGATCCAAAGTTTGATCAGGCCCGCCTGAGTACGCATGGTATTCGCCCATTCGCTTAGGTACTGCTGAAGATAAGCACCACTAGAGACTGATATAGACCACGCCATAGTGGTTGAAGCGCACCTTGACTATTTTGTGCAGTGACCGACTTATGCACAATTAAATATAACTGTTATTCTCATGGCTCAGATTTTT
>KN549973.1:3084-13753 GCA_000797555.1 Oesophagostomum dentatum | reverse complement strand
ACATCGGAAGCAAAAAACTTACCGGTTAAGCATCAATGGTGCCACATTTGCTCAATTCGTTGTAGTCGACGTGTTATCTCCAGTTTTTAACCTCTATGAAGTTATTAAAAGACTTCGCAGGCAAATCCGAATGTGTGACCGCTAGTGCAAAGTACCCGTAAATTTGTTGGTTCTGTTCGCACTGTGCGGCTAAGTTGTGTTGATATTTTTCAAGAAGCCTAACCACGCAAAGCTGGAGGAATACAAAAACGCCCTTTTGCAGGCAGTTGGTGGATAATGCGAAGCGCTTTCCGTCCATAAAGTCCACGAAACGTTAAGGTGGGATGCGGTTGTGCGCTTTCAAGTCATGGTGAAGCTAGGAGAAAGCGGCTCGCAAGCCGTATAACGGGGACCAAGTGCAACGACAAAGTCATTTCCCTCGTAAAACGCTTTGGTTTCCTATTTTGGCTCTATACAAAAATTAATAGAAAACTCGAACGTTGACTATGCACTCAGAAACACAATTTAGAAATTCTGAAGTAGCCATTGGTGTTGGACTGCCCGTAACCTAGTCCGAAATAAGCGCTTTTACTGCTGCGGTACTACTGATAAACTTCTGCAGTCAACCGGTTTGAGGGCCTTTTTTTAAAGATGATTTTTGGTTAAGTGGATGCATAGTCTTGATACAAGGAAAAAGCGATAAAAATAATTTAAAATTTCAGGAGAAAGCTGCCGAATCAGAAATATGGCCCTTATAGGTATTTCGCACGCCGAATCCAACTATCACAACAGATGAGCTCCATCTGCTACCTATATCACATTATCATAGAATTTTGAGTGGATGTATAGTTTTGGTACGCACTGTATTAGTGAAAGGGTATTTTAGACACCTATGGTAAAGATTTCGGATGCGTACGTTTCTTCCAGAAACAAATCAGCGCTTTTCAAAAACCCAAACTGTCTCTAAATCAGTCTTGGCGGCATTTGACGCCACGTGACTTGGCGTATACATGCGCACCACTATGAAGGCTTCGCACTTATGTGTGGTAGCCCAGGAGACCACCCATAACACAAATTTCGTTTCCCTACTATCCCTCTCTTTCCCTCCCTCCTTTCTTTCCAACATCGTTCTTTCCTCGACTGCTAACTAAACCATACCACGAATGAGTAGGGGCATTCAATCATTGATAGTGGACAAAAACAACGTAAAGCATAAGGAAAACCTATAAATAATTTCGTTTAAATCTGACACTGGCTAGACCCTTAGCTCGTTATTATAAGTAATGGGCCCGTACCAATTCCTCCACTCAGTCCAACTTGAGCGGTTGTGTATAAGGTGATCGTACATTTCCGAAAAGTGTTATAAGACGAGCATCGATTTTCTTATCACTGTGATTGCTTCTAGCGAAATAAGTCAGAGCGTGAAAGTTCGTTCCTAGTGATATTCATTCCTCGTTTAGATAACCACGAGAGAGGTAGAAGAGACGTGAGTCATTTGAAAAAGCCCTTTAATTCTAGCCACAAGCATTAGCAAAATTTTAACAAAAACAGAGCATAGGGAAACACTGAATGTACCCGCTCTCACCTCATCAAGCTTCCATCCATCTCCAGAGATGTGACGGAAGAAGAAACCTAAAAGCTCACCGACGCTTGTTCTTTTGTACTTACTGTCTAGCAAACTTTCTTAGTAGTGATAATATGTGCTTGCATGTTTTCTACACATTCTTGACGTAGTATAACACGTTTTCATTAGATCACCTTATGCTTTTTGTAGGGCGACTAAGGGGAACTTACAACACTCTCCACCACTTTATACACTATTTCGCCAAAGTTCGACTAACAAAAGTTAGATTACCTGACTTTTGTACTGGGGGATGGACATGATTTCGACCAGCGGTCTATCCTTATCCACAGGAGATGAATATATGCGCGATGATGGCACATTTTTGTACGAACATCCGTTCGGTGAGGTGACCTTAAAGGCAGGGTACCACGAAATCTGAGTTTCTGCACATTTGGTACCAATCGACCCCTCTTGTTCCCTTCTGTCCATTCCAGAAGTTTCAGCGGAAAGCTCTCAGCCGTTTTCGAGAAAAACTGCTGTACAGCGTCTTGTCTTGGAGCTGATGTACGAGTTAGTATACCGGGATGATGTGTCAAGGCAGAACGAATGAATGGTTATTGGCTTACTAGATCTGTTTTGACATGTCTTTGTTCAGCATCGCTCGTACATTTGCTTCAAAAACGAGGCGCTGTACAGTGGTTTTTCTCGAAAACGGCTGGAAATTTTCTCTTGAAACTTCTGCACTGGATAGAAGGGACTAAGAGGCGTCGATTGGTACCAAATGTGCAGAAAATTAGATTTCGTGGTATACTACCTTTAACGAACGGAGGGATTGATAAGGGCCATGATGTTTTTCTGACGATTATCATGTAGAAATATCAACTTCTGCGATTTAGTCTCTGCAGGTATTAGGTTGGGTAGAAGATCCTGCACCAAAAATAACATTTTATAAATTTATTGATAACTTTATTAATGACAATGTCTAATCAACAGTATAATTACCAGACATGTCTATCACCTTCGCCCATCTAGGGAGTACATCGTTGATTCCCTTAGCCTAAAATTGCGGAGACTGCGACGCAAAGAATTCGGCTGCCATTTTGAGGTCGGCGTACTTGTCGAACTTTTCGCCTCGTAGATAAAGCTTCAGCGGCCGGAGCAAACGGTAGTCGGATGGTGAGATATCAGGAGAGTACTGGGAAGTTGGATGCCATCCAAGTTCTGCGATTTTCTGCCAAGTATCCGAAGCAACGTAAGGGCGCGCATTGTCCTGGAAGAAGTGGACATTTACGCGTCTCGGACGTTGTTCTCGAACTGCATCAGCCAATTTCTGGAGCTGATCGATGTAGCCGTTCTGCTCACAAGGAGTAGCTTATAGTATATCGGTCCTTTCGCATCCCACCAAACAGAAAGATGTTCGCGCGAGTGGAGGTCCGTCCGGTTTCGGCTGTGTTGGCGTCTCTGCGTCGCGGGGAAGCAAGACGCGTATCATGTACTGTCTCCTCAAGCATTCTGCGGACACACACATCCCAGCGGACACGTTGGGACGCGTTCGAGGGCCGTTGTTAGAGATATCTAGCGGTCGATCGATAGCCGGCTCCGCCTCATTTGTGTCCGCAGAATACTTGAGGAGACAATATTGTTCTCGTAGAGGATCCAGCTAACACCATCGGTCACCAGGTCCTCGAGAAACACCTTGAGATTTGGCTGGAAGAGGAGCGATTCGCAGATGTTGACTCTGACTTGACGATGAGTGTGGTTCAACTACTGTGGAATCCATCACTCTGCGACAGCCGAGGTTGTGAAGATGCGCCACGATGGTGCGCTGACAGCAGCCAAGTGTCGCTGCCAATTCACGTGTAGTTGCTTCTGGATTGGATTTGATGCAGCGGAGTAATTCGTCGTTATTGGCAGTGGATGCTCGTCCAGGCCGCTTGTCTTCGAAGCTCGTATCTCCCGAAACGGAGCGATTGAACCAGCGGTTCACTCTCAATAGGAATACGATATCCTCGCCGAACGTGTTGTTGATGTCGAGGTTGCCGTGCTTACGCTGGGCTCTTGATGCCACTCGTAGTAGATGACCGTCCGAAGTTGACGTTCGCTTATCATTGCTGCAAAGCTGTTAAATATCTTGAAGCTATTACCCCCTCTGGTGGTAGCTTCGAGAAGCTTCTACAAGGTCTCCACATACATTTGGCTAATATAGGAGTTCTTCAAAAATTTTGGAATTGTCAATTTTTTGGTGCAGGACTTTCTACTCAGCCTAATATAACCGAATCCTAACGCTACACGCAGGAAACAACAAAGGAAACATTACTTATTACTACTCCAAACCCGCCAGGGACTCTTTTTCGCGGACTATGACTAGTGAGGCGGGCGGGGCCAAACTTGTTTGGACTGCAAGGCGAGTCCAAAGCAACTTGGAAAGCAAAGAAGCGTATCGAAACGAGAGGAACGGATCAACATCACGTTAGTTCTCCTTGTTTTGACCTGTTTGAACATGGCTGGCATCCTTGGGTGCCTGGCCACACCCATCTCACTAGTCATAGTCCGCGAAAAAGAGAGTATTTGCGAGAGTATTTGCGCATAAAGGCAGCATGAAAAAAACTCTGGTTATCACCCGCTTTTCTTATGCTTAGTCTGTTTTTTTTTTCCTTCGGAAATGTTAATAAGTATGTGAAGTAAGTGTCGGAGATCAACAATAGTAACAATCACACCACCTATAGGATGTACATATGTAACTGCAAACACCATGATTCTTAAGCTGCAACAGACAACTCATGCAGAGCAACCTTATATGACTGCATACAAGCAGAGCCGAAACCATGCATTCACCAGTGTAGCGGCGAATCGAGTCAACATATGGCAAGAGAATTTGAAAGATATTAACGTATGTTTTCAATGCACTCTAGTTGTATCTCCGAGCTTGTAAAAAATTCCCTATATACCCACACTAATTACGAGTTACCGCTTCTAGAACTCTGTTCTAATTGCAGTTTGAAGCTACTCATTTGACAATTAAAACTCTATAGTAATTAGAGAGCCATCATTTCTGAGTGTATCCTACCTATTTTCGGGTTTAAAACTCTTACTCAAATAAAGCGTTGAGGAGTTGTGTTTCCACCCTGGTACAGAATGAAAAGCCGTACTGTACTGAACACAGCCATCAAGGTAGCGTTATGCTACTCTTGCACGAGAGCATTGTAAACCGAGGGCTCGTCTTGCGGAGTAGAGCACATTTTTGCGGCATTTTTTCAATCAGTTTATTTTTTTTTTATTGGCACACCTTCGTGATGTATTAGATAAAGATAAAGATAAAGATAAGACGCCGATTTTCAGCGTTCTTAGGCGCAGTCTCACTGTGATAGCCGTACCCGGGTCGTCGTCCTCTTTCACTCCATACCAAGACGTCAAAATCGAAAATTCCCGCCTATACCTTCAAAACTACACTTTTATCTATCTGCAGACCACTCATTTCACACATACCAACCATACTACTTCCGCTAAAGAATCGATAGTTTCAGAGTCTTCACAGGGTCGCATTGACTGACGAGGATCGTTGCAAACCTCAGTATTTTTCAGAATTCAAACCACTACTTGGTAATTCCCAAGGGTGTTCTGATCATTGAATTTCGTGAAGTTTATTCCGGTGAGTTCGTTGATAACAAATGTATTCATTCATATGCCAAACGAATATAAACCGTCACATTTTCATCACAAAAAAAAAAATCAGTGACAGTAAGAAACAACAAGAAAAAAAAACTTCAAAAAAATCCCGCACAATAGAAAAAAACAGACAAACACGAACGGTTATACAAGGAAATGCTGGTAACAGTCACCACTACAGATATACGGAACATCTATTCTAGCTCAACAATATCAGGTCTGATTGTGAGTACTAGTTGCGGACGTATAACACGCTTATATTACGATTACTAAATCTCCTGTGAGGGTTTAGATAGTGTTAAAAACTACACGATAATCTCTATTCCGGATAGGACATTCTCGTGAAATAATTGGGCATAAATATGTATGAAATATGCAATAAAAGAGCCGCCCGGTTTCGCATTTAAAGTTTGACGTAGTTGTAAAAGACATTTCGAATAAGAAAAAGTTTTACGCAGTAAAGAACTCTTCTATCTACGTTGCTCAGAATGAATAATCAATCGATAATGAGGACGTCTATTTCTCTATATGCCATGCTTTCCAACAAGCATGGTTGTTTCTGAAGATGAAGCTATTTATATCACTAATTCAAAAAGAACCATAGATCTTCGCAAACATTTACTGGTTTTGCACTTAGTAACAGCTAATCACGCGATTCTCAATAACTGTCTCCAACTGTGTATAGGGAATGCTTGAGGAAAAGCAAAATCTGGAATCCTTCACAAGCTCAGTGCAGTTAAGTCACTTCAAATTTGAATTCGAACCCTCCGTTGAACATCTCCATTTATACCACAAAATAAAAAAGGTTCTCATTGCGTGAAACCGTTTTTAAATTTTCTCTTTTACTCTAATATTCTAAATTACTAATTATATTAAATGTGCATACAGCCTCATGCCTTTTGCAAATCCTATGTCCAAAAAGATTAAGCATGTGCATTTGATTACGGCGGAAAATTACAAGATACATGGATATGTATGTATGCCAACGATGCCGGAGATTGAAAACGTACCACATATTATTAGTAAAAAGAACAATGACAAGAACAACAGCAAACTCGATACAAAGTATGCATTTTAGAAAATCAACCGGAGTGATAAATACAAAATAACCTATTTTAATGGTTTAATAGTAAGGAGTACTTCTGAAGAAAGGTGGAGGAGGAACAATTCAAAAACATGGAATACCTCCACTACTTTTCTTTCCATCCAAAACGCTCACTCCGATATGAGTTAGACTTCAAACCGTTTCGACGACATAAAAGTATCAATGTACCTAGCTGAGGCTACGAACTTATTGTAAAAGGTCGACCCGAATCTGAAAATGAAAAATCTGGTTTTACTAATGACAAGAGCAGGCTTGTGAAAGGAGCACACAAGCGATTTTCTTATAATTATTACAGAATGGAAAACCTTCGAACGTTTAAGCAATACTGAACCCACAAGCAGAATCGCTGACAGCTATGAAGTGTGGTTCTACCACACCTGATTGAAACTCTGCTGATTTCGACTTAAGATGCTCCGCACATCCGACGTAAATCGCAAGGCGTCGAGGAATGGTAACAAGTTTAGAAGACACGTATCTGATGGATCAGAAAACCAAGACGGAATTGGAATAGCATTTTCTGCAAAGAGAAAACGAATAATCAGTTTAGAAAAAAGCAATATGGAATTGAAAAGTTATGAAGATCAAACACACGTGGAAATTTTCTGTAGGCTCCAGGTGAGTTGTCGAGTATAAATATTGAAGAAAGGTCCTGATGGATTGCACTGAGATCCTTTGTATAACCACCATAATCCATTGTGCAATGTTGTCGGAAATACCTGAACCAGATCTCAGTTCCTCCAAGAATTACAGGAAGAATGTTCTTAGACACCACACAACTTCAGGAATCATTTACTTTCGAAACTAAGTATAATAGTTTCTCGTATCTTTTAAATGTACTTCGGAGAATTCTCACTCTGGCAAGTGAACCATTATAGTAGATATACGATTCGGAGACAAATTCAAGAAGAATTCAAGTGCCTCCTTAGTTTAGTCCTATTAAGAGAAAAACAGCAACGCCTAGCTCAGCTAGCATGCTAACCGTAACGTGTTAGCAACAGAGACAACAACAGTACATTTGTTGCTCCCCTATTCAACTGCGCAACCAGCCTTACTACCTTGAGAAACAAGTTCGAGTCACGTTTCAAACTCAATTTATTTTGTCTATTTTTAATTTACACCCTCCTAAACAAAAGATAACTGGATACACGTTTCTCAGCTATGTGCATGGTTGCCTTGGATTTGGAGGTTAGCAGTCAAAATAAATAACAAAAAGTTCTGTTCAGGTTAAGTTATCAAGCGAACCTTGACAAACTCTGACTTAATCTATCTCGTTCGGTTTGCGAACAGGCCTTCGGAACGGAATTTTCTTTTATAAAGGAGGTTACACAGTGCTCCCTCGTACTGTCTCAAGCAGATAATGCAGAGTTGTTTTAGTGCAGTGAAATACTGTTCTTATTCATCTCAGTTTGTAATTAGGTAAACAGATAAACGTCCCGGACAGGTCATTTTTTTCTGGTTAAGTCAGCACGTACAAAAATTTTGATCCAGCTCAACTGCGGAGGCAAAACATTGTAATGATGGATTAAGATGTGACTCTGACAAGAGAAAACACCTCAACTCAGCACATTCCACCAGATTACACCATATGCTCTTACGCAAAAGCAACAAAACAGCTAACTAGTGGGTACGTACCTCCTATTAAGGATTCCTCGGCCGTTGTCAAGTTTATCCGCAACATGTGTCCCGTACACCTCCATGCTCGCAGTAAACACCACCAAGTCAAACCTGAAACTGGGCATGTACAGAAGTATAAACCTATCTCTACTACATTACGATAGCAGGTGAAGGTTTTTACAAAGATTTTCTTTTTCATTTTCTGCTTCCAAATGAAAACTCTATTTTGTGGAAGTCACTGTGGGGAAGCATTAGTACGAAAGTCGTACCGGTAAATGATATTTAAAAAATGGAAAAACGAAAACGAATATACCATACCATTCGCTTACGATTGACAGAAAATAATCGACGTGAGGTCGAGCGTGCACAGAAAATCGCACAGGATGCCGGTCAATGACTACCTGAAAAAAGTTATACAAGTAGCCAATGCAGCTACTGCTACAAACGGAAACACTGCCAAACGATTAAAAAAAGAATTGAGCTAATAGAACAAATAGTTGGTATTAAAATTCGAAAGCATCGTTTACAATACAGTTCATCCGCGGGAACCGTGTACCGTGATGTTGCGCAGTTACGTATTACCTGCGCCGTCAAGCTAGAATTTGAAGAGCAAGGGAGTTTCCGCTAGATGTCGATCATGTTCAGCACAAACGACTCTCGCTTACTGATCCATACTGACTCAACGATAATGGAGATAATGGAATGCCACTGCGCAGGTGATACGTACTTGCACAACTTCGTACAACTCGGCATTATTCCGACGGAGGGGTTGTATAAAGAAAGCAAGAGATAAGCGGGTGAACCTTGATTGTAAAATCGGAAGGTGTTCCAGGCTTGACCATTGGACGAATGACGCCATCGTGATGCGAATGAATAAGAGTTTCATCCAGATCAAGCACTAATATTTTCTTCCGCATTATACCTGAAAGGGAGTTGCTATAACAGAATTTTTAGGAGAACAATGACTAAATAAAACAAATGACTGGATGAAGCACTACAAAAAATACTGCCAAACTTACTTAACCGATGTGCAGTGAGTGGTGAACAAGGAACGCGGTGGTATTTGATCACTTGGTACTTCGCATACTGAAAACCGAAACAAGCATATATTGGAGTTGACCAGTAGGTGCAGTGTTGTAAGGTGTGCAGCGACAGAAATCGTCAGCCATGGAGCGAAATTCGGGTGCGAGACATAATGCCGTGAGCAGACAAGGGCAAGGGCCGCCGTCATTGGTTAGATCCGCCCACGCTGGGTGTGGTTAATCAGTGACGGCGGCGCCGGATCTGCCTACTCACGACATTATGTCTCGCAGCCGAAATTCCACTCAAGCCAAGTCTTGACAGTAACGGCTGACCATCAGTTCGCACTCCAGCTAATCTAGACACGCCTTTTTCCCTGATTTGTGTAAGTGCGCACTGCACAGCACTGCACCGACTGGTCAACTCGACTGTAAAAAGCGATATCGGGGAAATTACGTTTCTACGCAATCTGCAGTGCCTACGGAAATGTTGAAATTGCACAGTACATTTTACCCAAAACGGAAGCGAGTGAGAGAACAGGGACTAGGGTAACACTAAGAGGCTGTAATCGATGTGATTCTGACGAGTGAGAAATACCCGACAAAAAAACCGTAGCAGTACAATATTCCCGAGGGCACTGTGTTAATACGGAACTTAATGAAAGACTCACTCCTCGGTGCATTCTCTTGAATCCCTGCACAATGAAATTCAATATCGTACCCAAGGCAACAAGAACAGCGGTGATTACGGACATCATACTGCGAAAATACGAGCTCGGTTGACCTATACGACGATCCGACGACGAAGTGGACGTCTGTCGGCGCATCACAGCATCACCTGAACTGAGTGTTGGAGTGAGATAACAATAAAGTGCACGTGACAAATGGAAGTATTGAGCGATAGTTCAGTATGAAAATAGGTTTGCTCCCTGTCTACAATCTGATGAACTGCAGCACTATTCCATAACAGGCTGCATCAGAAAGTTGGAAGAAAAACGCAGATAAAGCCCACAGAGTGCGAAATGCCACCGATCTAATACTGATCAATGCAGGTTGAACCCTACTGCTAGAACGCATGAGCTGTCAGTTGCGAAACAATTACTATTACACAACATAGTTCTGTCGAAGTACGACATAGCCAGCCATTCGTCACAAGTCTTGCAGTGCAAGTTTGGTATTCTGGCGCGTTTCAACCAACAAATTCTGTCTCATTCTCACTAGCTTAAAGCACATCTTTTCATGATCGTTAAGTCTAATACTTCAAGATAAGCAAATAAAGAGTGAAACAAAAACGGTGAATGTATTTTCAAGCAACAATGCATGTGAATGCCCTGCAAAGTTCATAGAAATTAAACCTTTACTAATAGATAATCCCATTAAACAAGGAACTGGACTGTAACAGAAATGACTAAATAAGCAAACTTTTACCTCCAAATTGACAAAACTGAAGTTTACATTCAGTTTACATAAATTACTAAGACGCTCCAAACAAAAGAAAAAGAAAGCTGCCGAAGAAAATTGAAATAAACAAAAGCAAATAGTAAGCAAAGGTAAACAAGCATACAACTTATGCAGTAATACCTTCCTATTTGGAACATAAACTTAAGGGGTTTTAGCCAGAAGAGGGTTAACAAAAGCGATAGGTAGTAAGTATATGGGTTAGCTTTCAGTAGTAATCCTAGCCATAAGTATGGGGTTATGCAATGAACACTAAGTTAGGTC
>KN549971.1:27947-38566 GCA_000797555.1 Oesophagostomum dentatum | reverse complement strand
GGCTGAAAAGCAGCCACCTGACTGAACCTGTAATGCTGCGGGCTCGCCAAGCACACCAGCCTTGAATGGGGCCTAAGGCTTCCTTTTAGGCGGCTACTTCACTTTGACCGTATTTATCTCAAACATATGCCGAGATATAGTGCGTTTCATATCTGTAGGACACCCCCAGTTTTTCGCTGTAGAGTCTGATTCTGACTTTTTCGGAGCTTCTAAATATTTTATTTGTACTAGTGCTGCATGCTGACTTGAAGCGGCAGCTTTTTTTGTTAGGCTATATTTCTTCCCAGATACTTGTAACGTTTATTGCGTTCTTTACAGACTTTGAATCACACCCGCGCAAACATTTAGAAATGTACTGTTTTGTTGTTTAAAAAATTTAAACTGTTTGCGGAGCTCGCACTTTTAACGAACTTGCCCATGTTGCAGGGTTTGCACGACAGATGTGTAGCAGCACCTACAACATGGGCGAACTCGCCGGGTGAGCGAGCAGTTTTTTCATATGTAGCGTCTAGTTCCCTTAGACGCTAAATTGTGGAAAAGCCGCTAGCGCGGTTCATTGCAGCCTCTTCTGTCAATCGCAAAAGGAAACGCTACCCGCCTACATACCTTCGAATGTTACAACATATCCTCCAGTAGAGCACTTCAAGGTTTCCACAAATGAACAAAAAGACAACTTATTACCGGCTATTTGGATTTATTGAGGAAAAAACTTACAAATCAAAACAGAAACACAAAACTTTGAACTTAGAAAGCAGAGGTAATAGTCAATTTACTGTAGAAAAAATCTACTGCAGAAAAAAGACCTAAAACGCAAGCATGATAGTTACCACTTAAGAAAGCGAACATAACAGTCAAATTTTTGTAGAAAAACTTACTGCAGAAAAAAGTTAGGGCGCAAATGTGGCACTTACTACTTGGAAACCAAACATAACAGTCAAAAGGCAAAGAATACCAACAAACCTTAAATAAAAACTGTGGTGAACGAAGACATTTCATGTAGCTTTGAGATAAACTCAACAGATCGTTCCAGACATGAAGTAGCATCTAGCCACCGAATGAGTTGATGTCCGCGCACACTCGAAGTGGTTCATTCTGAAAACAAGGCAATTTTGTTTGGAAAGAAAAGTACCACGTGACAAGTTATCTGTAGATTCATTAGCGCTGTTGCTAGAGAAGGACGATTACACCGTAGTACTGATGCATCAGTTTCGCCCTAACGGACAATTTCTTTGTAGACAATATTCTTAATCATCAAATATCCCTCCCCTCTTTCTCTCTTGTTGTCGTTAATTGTTATTTTTATATTCTCCTGGCGCCTCACCCTTGAAAAGGCGACGTAGGTGGAACCATGAGCAAACGGCAAAGAGCGAAAAATTATACCTACTTTCTCAAAGGTCTGCCCCTGGCTCTTGTTAATCGTTATACAAAATGAGAGTCTTACAGGGAACTGAAATCTTTTGAAAGCGAGGCCCTCTGCATCTTCATAGTCCATTGGAATCCGTGGTACTAAACAAACTTCTCCGTTTATTAAGTTCCTACACTTCAGAAGTACAGGGATATTTCCGTTGTCATAGATGACAGAAAGCAGCTGCAGACGAGTTCCGTTGCAGAGCTGGTTAGCGACGTCAATGTTCCTCAGAAGCATCAGGATGCAACCGAGTTTTAACCTCAACAAGTAAGGAGGCATTCCTTGCGGAATCTCTTTATGGAGATCCTCCTCGTTTTCACATGGCAATCCATCTATGCCGTCATCTTCGCGAACGGCCTCATCAATACCACGTGCTATTATAACTTCTCCGTCAAGTTTTTCCAGAACAATCTCATTTATGTTGAGAACGTCTCTATTGCGAATACTCAAAAGTGCTACGTCTCTCAAATGATCTGCACTGCTCAAAACTTCTGGAGTATAGACCCAGTTAATCACATCCCTTTCGTTAGGTAGCACCATCGAGTTAGGGACGGCAACGTATTTCCCTATCTGAAGGGCACCCTCTCCTATCAGTCGGAGCCATTCACAGTACTTCTCACTGCCTTTAACCATTCGCATGTTTTTCTCCAGTTTCAAAACTGTGACATATTTCCAGATGTAGCTGTATTTCAATGTTTCATTGAGTATTTCGTCTTTGGTGCCGTTAGGAACCACTGGCAGAAACTGTGTCCAGTCTCCACCAAACAAAACCAACACTCCACCAAATGGAACTTGTCGAAATTCTACAGGAGCTACATCTTGCAACATTTTCTCGACGGATTCAACAGCTCCTTTGGACTGCATTGAAATTTCGTCCCAAATTATTATGTCACAACTTCTAAATCGGTCAGCTAAGGCTGAAGAAGCATCCACATTCGTTGTTTTACCTACTGAGCTCCCTCTTGTGGGTAATCTGAATGTGCTGTGGGCAGTACGACCCCCTGTGAGAAGCGTTGCCGCTATTCCTGTTGACGCAACTGCTACAACTTTTTTTCGAGAAGCTTCAAGAACAGCTATGAGATAGTTGAATAAAAACGTTTTTCCACATCCAGCTCTTCCGTAAAGGAAGAACACTCTCGCCTGTTTGCTTCTGCCCCTTTCAACGCTTGCAATGATGTCATGAGCTATCCTAAGCTGATCTTCGTTCAGATCCGACCTTAGATTTTTTAAAACCTCTCCAATGGGCTTATTTTCAGGGTGGGCTGAATGTTCCACATTTGCTGGCGCGGACTCGTCAACGTAAGGTAGCTGCACCTCCCCCAACCCACACGCGTCTAGATCTGTTCCATTTGCCAAGAGGATTTGCCTCAAATATTCTATTGTGGCGAAGTCCTTCTCCTGCTCCGTTGTATCAGTACCTCTATCTCCACAACGCATTTCCTTTTTATAGGCTTCCCACAGGCGAATGGGATTAGCAGGGTGGCAGTGCATAAGAATCTGCGCGAAGAGCTTTCTCACAATGTAAGGCATTTCTAGTTCAACTGCAGACTTCATACACAAATCCCATTCGTCTGAATCGGTCATATAGCCTGCAGCTTTTGCTGCCTCGACAAACGTCTGATACACATGGCCATGCACTTCTTTGAGTGAAGCGAACGAAGTTGCTCCTCTAGAATAAAGCAACAGTTTCCGTAGAGCATACAACTCAGTAAACCTTGGGTTTACGGCATCAATGCGAGCGATTCGTCTACAGAAGTGCTTGTTCGCACGATATACACCTTTGTGAAATACGTACCGCTCTGCAACTTCCACCCAAGTTAGAGATCTCGCACACTCATCATCTTTGCAGAGCTGGAAATATGCAAGAAGTGGAGAAACTTTCGTGGTTTGCTTCAGATCTTGGCCTTCTTTGAAATAGACGACGTTTTCATCCTCCAAATGGGGTCGAAGGAAAATTACTGTGTGTGAGCATTTTTGCAAATCAAAACCGCATATTCTAAAGGCTCCCTCAATGTGCGAAACGAACCGTGCCCTGATGAATTCATGGCAGAGATTTAGGTCCACAACGGTTTTTCCATCCGCTTCCACTCTACTTCTCTTTTTCATTTCCTGCTCGTCTGAAAGTACCTCTAATAAGATCTGGTCCACACCCTTATGAATGTACTTGAATATATATTTATAGGACCTTATGTGTGTGCAAACCTCAACGTTAATGTGGCAACCAAACCTTGCTATTAAGTACTGGTTGTACGGGACAACATCTCTATTTGTAGCTATGGTAGTTTTTCTACGTCCTATCGTCACAAAACGATCATCATTTGGTCTTTTGTAGAGTGGGTAGCCGTCCTCTGTGATTTCAGTATAGTCCCGATACGGCTTTGGAAACCGTTTTTCACACAAATTTGGATTCTTTTTCCGGCACTCCAAATCGTCCCGATTAGCGCATGGGCCATGGATCATAAACCTTTTCACGCAGTCAAAAACCCTACACTTTTTTTCGTATTCGTCATCGCCACTTTTAGGCTGGTCAGGTATGACTGCTGATATGCAACTGTCAACATCCTCCACAGTGACAAACTTGTTTTTCAATGTAACGAGTACGTGGGCATGTGGCATTCCTCTCTTCTGGAATTCAACTGATAGTTGGTATGCTTCTACAGGTCCAAAAATTTGTTCAACCACAAGTTCATTAAGGAACTGTTTCAATTTCAAGTAAAAGACGCGGACGCAAAGAAGCGGTTCAGTCATCCAAGTGTCTAGTTTGGTCGGCAAGTTTTCCTTGATTTCCCTCCACTCACTATTGCCAGTAAAGGTAATGAACAAGTCCGGTTTCCCAAGCCTCTGAGCTACCGCCATTCCAACAGAATACTGTTTTCTGCACCAACTCCGGCTTCCAACATAATATGAAGGCATGGTAACAAGCTTCCCCAACCTTATACCTTTTTCCTGCAGTTTCTGGTCTATGTATTTGTACAATGCACTTGCCGTTGTCGATCGTATTTCTGTACGACTGCGAACTATAGCTGAGATGCGGTCAGCTTCTATTCTTGTAAAAAGATGCAACACGTACTGCGCGAACAATTTCCCTGTACCCAGTAGCCTATGCTTAGTGATGTCACCGCGGCGAGCAGTTATGTAAAGTGAGTGCTCCCTACGAGAAACAAAACGGCGGTTTATCCGCTTTTCTGTATTAGCTTTGCTATTAGGATCGAACGCCGGCTCGGTCTTATCTAAGCAAAGAGGTGACTGGCCGCCAGTTCTTTGCTCCACTCCACAATCTGAGCTAGCTGCATCTCCCTCCTCAGCGTCGTTGCAAGCTTTTCTAGTTTCTCCTCTTCTAACAATTTTCTTCGGCAGTCTGTTTTTGGGAAAAGGTTGCTCAGCTCCCGGAAACAACAGCGGATAAGAGAAAGCATCTATATTATAGCTGTGATGAGGGATTACTCCACGGTTTCCTCTAGAATAAATGCGAATCCCTTCATCAAGTTCCTCATTCGTGGGCATATTACCGTCCCTACATATGTAAATAGCAGCAACTTGGTTCTCAAACACTGGTGGGTTCAGTCTACCTTTGTGAACATCTCTAGTCAACTCCTCCGGAACGTCACGCTTTTGTTTAACGTTCATCAAGATTTGAGGAATTTCTCCCAAACCTTCTTTCTTGGTCCTCGCAAGCTCTTCAACGTAGACTTCTAGCATAGTCATGTATGCCTGTACAATTGGGTTGAACTCTTTTAACTGCGAAATCAGACGTTTGATTACGATAGCAATCAAATTTCCAGTGTCATCATCAACGCTAAGATTCTTCACGTTTTCGCACAAAGCATGGTTTAGCTTGAAATCGTCTGCTAAATAAAGTTGTGCAAAACATGGATTAGCGTTTTCTGATTCTGAAGTTAAATTCACAATTCCCATTTTGTAGGCACCCTGCAACACTAATGGAACGGGTCCCTGCTGAGGAACAAATTGCTTCAAGTTGACATTTATAGCAGCGCATGCTATCATATTGTTGATAGGCCTCAGCATCTGATACACCTTTTCGTTGTTGTGGGCAATCTCCCAGAACCATTCAAGTCTCTCATCACGCCGTGGGTCAAAAACTGACAGAGGGACTTGAACTTCACCATTCTTGCAGCAGAGAGTGCTTAGTTCACCGGGAAAGAGGCGTGCACCACAAAATTTGCAACTACGGGTCATTCCCCCAATATAGTGTAGTTCAGGCAGTACGCTGTTCTTACGCGCTGCTTCGAAAAGGCTTTGCCTTTCATTTTTAGAACTCCTTCGTGCTTTCTTTACAGCTTCACTTTTGCTTGATTCCGTACCACTCTTGCACTTCAGTGAGGTGTCTCTTGGCCGTTTTTTATTAGAATGCAACCCTATGATAGCTTTCAAGAAATCTGAGTAATTAAATTTTTCGATGCAACGAGTCATTATTTTGCGAAATCTGATGCATTATAAAGCAGGCTAATACCGCTAGAAAGTTCGTCGCGTTATTAAATTCTGCGTTGGGGTGCTTGTATCTCACTAATTTTACACCAGTCATACCATATGTAAGACAAATTTCGTTTAAGTACTTCCTGAGAAGAAGGTTAATAGTCCTGCTTGCATCGTCAAATATTTCACCTCTCCAGTACTGAGCTCGTTCAACGATGCAGAAAGCAAGATTACTATTGTCATTATAATAGGGTATTACCAGCTTTTGAATTCCCTTCGTACGCTCGACGTGGATTTGCTGCTGGGCAGCACCATCCCGGTAATTCCTAGCTATTGCACAAAATGCGAACTCAGTTGACGTGCACAAATTCTGAGCAAAATGAAGCAGAGCCATGTCACCCTCCGCCGCATCTACTGTAGTAATCACTTCCTCTGACTCTGCAATGCGAGACTGCATATTACTGTCTTTCCGTGTGGGAACCTCATCATACGTAAGAGGAACAGCCTCTTTTTTGTGTGAGGGCATGTCATCTCCTTTAATACGATGCAAAGTAGATGCAGCATTAGGATGCAACTCCACTATGCTCTGCAGAAAGATAGAGTAGTTGAACCCTTCAATGCAACGGCCCTCACTCCGCGAAATCTGCTGAATCACAAAGCAAGCTAACACTGCCAGAAAATTTGTAGCTTTATTAAATTCTGTGTTAGGGTGTTTGCACCTCACTAATTTCACATCAGTCATACCATATCTAAGGCAAATTCCAACCAAGTATTTCCTGAGAACAGCGTTAATAGCCGTATTTGCATCGTCAAATACTTCACCCCTCCAGTACTGAAATCGTTCAACAATGCAAAAAGCAAGATTACTGCGGTTACTATAATAGGGTATTATCAATTTTTGGACTTCTTTCGTACACTCGACTTGATCCTTCTGCTTCGCAGCACCACTCTGGTAATTTCCTGCAGTCGCGCAGAATGCAAATTTCGTTAATGTGCACAAGTTCTCAACAAAATGAAGCAGTGCCATATCGACGTTTACATCATTTCGTATAGTGATCACTTTCTCTGACTGTCCAGTGCAAGAATGCACACCGCTATACTTTCGTGTGGGAACTGCATCATGTGTAGGATGAGCAGTCCCTTCTTTGTCTAGAGGTGCATTATCGTTTTCAATAGGAACCAAACAACCACTATCACCATGACATCTTTCTTTTACAAAGCTTGAAATAGTATGGGGATCAAAATTGTCGCTAGTGCAGGGATCACTTCGTAAGCATTGTATAACGAAGTGGCAAGCTAAAAGAAGGCTTGTGTGTTGGGCATCCCCAATTTGTGGCGCTTTCTTGATTTTGTTCTTTGTGAACCTCACATTCTTCAACCCGTACGACTTGCATGCAGCAGCCAAAAATGCTCTTAGAATTGCATTTATCTTGTCAACAGCTTCATCAAAAATTTCACCTTGCCAGTATCTCTGTCTCCTTACGATGCAGACAGCAATACGATTGTTTTCGTTGCGATATGGTATAATGAGCTGAGACTTTTTGAAAGGATACTCAAGTTCAGTTGTTGCCAAACCAGGGTGTTTTGGAAAGTTGATAACAGGCGAGCATGATGCTAACTCAGCACTGTCACTGCACAACAGCGATAGAAATCTTGGGATATTTTCTTCAACAGTAATCCAGTCTTGCTTAGACACTCTTCCGGTATCTACCAAACTTCGACCTTTTTCTGTCGCCTCTCCAACAAATTTGTGGGGCAATGTGCTAATTTCTTCAGACCTGTTCTCGTTTAGGGCGTTAACCTCCTCGAAAGCTGACACTTCCATATGATCATCAAATTCAATCGTAGAAGCGGTCCTACTTTCATTTTCGCAGATCTGAGGTGTCGCCCTCTCAATGAATGCCGGCGTTGTAGAATGTTCATGGGTGATGATGAACAATCTCTCATCGAATTCATTCCAGTAAATCATTCTAGGAAGACATACGAATGATTCGCCTCTTTGGGCTTCAGTAACATGATAATAATTGGAAAGAACATCGTATAATTTTAAACGAAAGCTGTTCAACATGGCGTAACTAAAAAATGCTTCCTGCTTCGTTTGCTCCCTTAAACATAACCTTGTTGCGTAAATTGCTGCATAGATACCACAATTAAAGCCGTCATTCTGAAGATGTACGTCTTCAAAACCTGCTATGACAAGCCTTTCTAGTGGTATATCGGTGATAAATCTCCAAACTAACTCTATGGTCTGTTTTGCTCTGCTATCAAAAAATTCTTCATTATATTGATAGCTGAAGGATTTCGAATCAAATACAGTAACGGATCTCCTGTCAGTTTCGAAATATGCCAGCACCCAGTGACTGTTGCACACATTGAGGGGTAATATGGCCTTATCTCCATTCCTCAACGGATAGGTTAACATCCTCCGATTCGGTAATATCTCCAGCAGCGACACTGCGCTTGAGTCCAGGGCTACTACATCGTCAGCCAATGAGGCGGCTAGAAGGAAATACGCATACAGCACTTCCCCATGAAGCCAGTCATCTCTCCTCAGATTTTCCAGTATCCTGCTGTTTAGTGCGCAAACCTTAGGCTGTCCATCCACCAAGTATTCAACCTTTCCGCCGGACAAAAGCTGAACGGGTGGAAAAACGCAACCGATTCCTCCAACCACACCATAGTAAACGCTGGTTCTAGCTGGTGTTTCCCTCAAATTCGCTGCTGTTGCAAGGAAACTGTTTTTACCGTTATCAGATTCCATTATCGTTCTCCTCAAGCAACAGCCCTTGTTCTGTTTTTTTTAAACCACTGCTTTGCTTTTTAGAATCGTGAAACCAAAGTCAGCACTCAAAAAATGTATGAAAAAATGGGAGAAAACTGAAGAAGATAGCAAAAAGAGCAATAGCAGGAAAGCCAAATATGCTCGAAGAGTCTGAAAGCAAAAAAAGGTTTAACGAACACACCTACACCTGGTATCCAAGCGGCAGTCGGTCGGCTGATCTCTCCCACACGCAATACTGTCGCTGTTTCGATAGTGTCAGAAAGACTTCAATCCACGACACGAATGGTCAGGTCTAAATAGTCATCACTAAGCGAGATACTAATTAAGCAGCCAGCAAAGCTGTATTTATTCTACATCCTCTTTGACTTCGTTTTCACTAATATTTAAGCGTACAGAACTTGATGTCCTGTAAAACTATGGAAAGTTCTTCCATGTATGCTGTTACTTAACCATCTGCTTTTTGTGTTACTTCACCACCTACTTTTTGAGCTTTTCGGCTTTGCTGTCCTCAAAAGCATGGGCTAGCATGTGCGCATGTTGTTGGGGTTGTGATTGCTCACAACTGCAGGGGTTTTTTTTCATTCTTTTGTTTTAAATTCGCGAATTTTTTTTACTGAGTTACATCTCGCATTTTGACTAAGCAAGAACATAGGAGAAAAACTCTATTCATGTGCAAAAAATTCAGGCGTGGAAGAGTTCCGACGCAACCGATGTTCTTTAGGCTGCCGCTATAGTTCGTTTGGCGAACTATGGGGTCATCGTCGGCGCAAACGTTTGCGTCGGAAGACGCAGCCAGCACCGTCTGCTGACGCAAATGACTACGTCAGGGATCGTCGACATAACGACATCACTATTTTTTTCTGAACTTTCATGTGTGGAACGTATTTGTAGTGTAGTATTAATGTTTGCTTTTTATTGCTCTTCTACTTTTCAGCGTTGGCAGCGGCAGCTAGCTGATGCGGCTGCTAACGCCGAAAACATCCGTGTCCGCAGACGCAGCTACCTGCGTCGGGAGATGCAATGATATAGCAGGGGTGACCGTTGACGCTGACGTTTGCGAAAATCGTTGCGTCGGCATCAACGCAGGCACCGATCAATATGCATGTACTTCACAGTCGCATGTGTCTTCGATGATCCCTGCTACAATTCGTCAAACGAACTATAGCGGCAGCCGTACCATGATGGATAGGTAGAGTACACCCCTATAGGCATCTTATACTAAAGGCGCGATTATACGTAGGCTGCCGCTATAGCTAATCTGACGTACTCTTGCAGAAGTCATCACGGACGCATGCGACTGTGAAATACATGCGCATTGATCGGTGCTCCGTCGACCCGACTGCAACGATTTTTTTCCCAAATGTCAGCGTCGGCGGTCACCGCTGCTAGAATTCACTACGTCCGCTGACTCCAAAAAATAAAAGAGCAATGCAAAACACATTAAAAGTACATTATGTACGTTCTACACTTGAAACCTCTGAAGAAAAGGCAGTGAGATGGAAACTGAAGTACATACCAGAACAGTTCGATGTCGTCGATTCCTGTCGTCGTCCTTGAGTAAGTGCTTGCTTGCGTGCCTTGTCTTTTGCGTCCTCCTGAGTAATTGCGATCCTCGAATCCACAAACCTGAAAAAGGAAGCTTAGAGAACGAAGCAGCGATGGATAAGAACGCGACAATAACGCCACAAACAACGCGAAACCAATAACAACAGTAGAGATGAGAGCTACAAACGAATCACGGCTGTTAAGCCAAAACAATCGATGATGAAGAGCCAAACCCCTTTTATACGTTTCGTTTCGCGTGTTTTCTTCGTTGCGGGACCCAACAACACATATTTTTTCGGCGCGAATTTAAAATTCGCAACTTTTTTGAAAACGTGAGATGGCGCGAACTTCTCATTATTTGTATAATCTATTTGTCTGCATTTTCTGGAATTTTCACTTAATAATGTGCACGTAGGTAAATAAATAAATGAATGAATAACTTGAACTCAC
>KN549970.1:55758-70084 GCA_000797555.1 Oesophagostomum dentatum | reverse complement strand
TAAAAACCATTAAGCCGCACTCTGTACATCCGCTGCTTATCTCTCACGCAAATTTCACGTAACTAACTAAACCTCCATCACCTCCGCCTTCATTCTCCTTCAAGGCTGATTTGCGAGGAAGAATGTTGCACAGTTTCCTTTCATATACGTGAAGTGGCTGCCCCGACCCACTTGCTAGCGACCCGAAGGGTCGCTAGTCTATAGAAGCTTTCGTAGAGTGAAACCAACCCTCTTGTAGCAAAGTTCAAGGCTTTCGATCACCGGCTGGGAATGCTCCGTATCTGCCGTAAATCCTTTTGTTTCATGCTCGCGAACTGATTATGACAAGACTTTTGATTCAACATAATATTTGCACGGCGAAATCATGAAAATTTGTGATAACTTCGCTCAGCCTAAGGGTTAGTAGGCAGAATCCGCGTGTCAAACCTAACAAGTTGATTTCTTAAATTTCCGCAATTTTTATAACTGTGATATTTTGCAATGGAAAATACTCAAAAGGTCAATTGCAACAAGCATCTCTTAGGGAAATTCAACCGTTTCGTACAAGCGATGCTCATGCGCAACTACATAAAAGTTAAAATAAGATTTCATGGCAAATTCTTGAGAATTGTTACCGAATGCTGACAAATACTTGAGAAGCTGAACTACAAGAACACATCCGAGAAATAACTTTAACCCTGGCGATGTGGAAGAGGGACACTCAGCTTGTTTGCTGTTTGCAACTCGCTGTTTTCTCCGTTACAGCTAGTTAATTTGAAAAATTAGTGGATGGGAGAAACTCAAACGTTAAGCTGAGCTCTAAAAGTAATATAAAGTTACAATTGCAACGTTCCTTGATGAGCCGTATTTGCGCCAACAGCCGTTTTAGACATGTGTCAGCCCTCACTCACTGACGCGGTGACTTTACATTAATACTAACTTTCAAGATTATACCAAAGCCTCATGCTAGTCTCACGCGAGTTAGCTAACCTTCGTCCTTAACCCTTTCCCAACGGACTAGGTTTATGATGAGACCGTTCTGACTGTTGACGGTGGGCGTTCCCTTTTTAACATCGGGTTAACGCAATGATGAATGCGGCCCCAGAGCTAGAAAGACTGCCCTAGCAAATACCACTATTTTACTGCTAATATTTTATTCATTCTTCGAAGGCAAGCTATGACTGTGTTGGATTTTAGCTTGTAGAGTAATAAACCTTGTATAAGTGCAATGCTGCATAAATTCATATATGAATTCGTACGTAAGAAATCGATCGGCCAAAGATAATTGATGATTTGCCAAACATGAGATGCAAGTGTCGAAGTGCATAAGGAAAACTTTACTGAAAACATTTCGAAGCATAAAAATTTCGACAAGAATAGGCTATTGCAGAGAAGAAGGTCATAGCAATCTCAACCCGTGAAAACCTTTGTTTCGTAATTTCGTAGAATAGCTATTTTCTTCGACAATGGGCGTTTGTGTTCCTTTTCAATCGGTTCCTTTGTTTTTTTTCAATCGAAAAATCGGGACCTTTCTCAGCCTTTTCTTCAAATGCGACTTTGAGTGTTAGATTAAATAAGTCAATAGAAGACTGGACTAAAGGAATCTCCACTATTTTGGTGCTGTAAAATGATAGAAGAAACTCCTTGACTACGGCTACGCAATCAGTTCTGTAGGAGTAGGGTTCTAGAATGGGGCTGTTTTTCCGCCATGAACTACCGGCATTCTGCGCTCATTTCACTAATGCGAAATTCAGTTTTGAAAGCTTTGGCGTACGTTTCTTTTGAGTCATCGTTCTAGTGAGACGTACGGAACGCTATTTATTACTTAAATTATTGATCCAGTATATTCTGACGTGCGCACATATTGAACCAGTGATAATTCATTTTCGATCTGCTATTATATTTATAACAGGGAAGACCTACGTGAATGAAGCTGAAAAACTTCAACTGCGCTCTGTGGCCCCCTCGCTTCCATAACATTTGTGTAAAAAAGATACAGCATTGAAAAGGCTTCCTTCCTTCTGTTACTCATGCATACCTTAAAATAAGATTACTGAAAAGAAAAGATTAATTTGTGCGGATTCGCATCATTGCTATAAAACTTCGGTGTAAACCACTATTATAGTAAAAGTGACACTAAACTAATGCAAACGTGGCAAAATAATAAAGCAGATGGAAAAGGGCGAGAATGAGGGCGCAGGTAGTGTAGGGAAAATGTAAAATGACTTATCAGGGAGGTTAAATTAGCGTGGTGTCGATGCAGAGATGGTATAAACATGCAAACTGCTAATGCCTTCTTTAGTAACATATCAAAAAATTTGTACGCGAAGGATCCATACGGACGAGTTACAAGTGTTCAAAATTAGCAAGACGCACCGATACATAGTACTGAAAATTATTGATATGGCTGCCAATTAGCGTGGAAATTCTGTATGCACAAAAACACCTGCAAAGGTCTCATCCCCCTCTAGTATTACATTAGATGCTCGAATCTTTCCAGTATTGGTTAGCAGTCATTTTAACGGCAGTTTTCATCATTTTGAGCCACTGCGCTCTGAAAACCCTTGAATCTCCTTAATTCTTCCTCAAATCCTTCCTACCATTAGGGATTAGATGAATTAGATTTTTTTTNGCTATGGTACTAAGAGGCACTAACTACTACTACTACTACTACTACTACTACTAATACTAATACCATTCCATTCGATGTGACAGAATGAGGAAAAGCGAAGGTGGTATAACGATTCTTGTTCGAAACAAATTTTCATATGCAGAAAGAAATTTTCTCGGAGTCGGTGCTTAACAGTTACGAAATACTTGCTGTTGATCTTATGCAAACGGAAAACGCAGTTAGGCTTATAGCAGTGTATATAGTCACCTTCTATAATAGTCACCCCGTGAAAGCGACCAACTTTACAAAGCTATTACTGATTTGTTGCATGCGAACTTCCAGTTTTATTGATAGGTGATTTTAATTACCCTGAAATAGATTGGTCTGAGCGGTTGTCTTCCAGTTCTTCTGATTTTGTGGAAATGACACTTAACCATGATCTTAAGCAGTATGTGAGTGGTCCATCTAGGAGATCCCATTACTTAGACCTACTTTTCTGCAATGATGAAACTCTTATTAACGATATTGAACTAAAGCCACCGGTAGGTACAAGCGACCATAACAGCATCACTTTCCAAATATCTTTCCTATACTGTGAGCCAACACTCACGTTTTGTCAGCGGTTCTCAAAATGCAATTACGAGGCTGTTTGTGACTACCTGTCATCGATTGCTTGGAGAGTCTTTTGAATCTACTGGATCTGTAAATGAGAAGTATGAAATGTTTCTCGCAGTTCTTCAGCATGCGATTGCCATGTTCGTCCCATGGGAAAGAGTCTACAGCACTAAATGCTATTTTCTTTCTTACCTTCAAAATATGCTCGACCATCGAAGCTGCTTCTTCTATGAGGCTTTTAGAACTCAGGGAGATGAGGACTGGTTGAAGTACAGTGAGTTCACTGCCCAATTCTCGAAAAGTTTAGTAAAGTACAACAGAAGCGTGGAAAAGAGGATTGTATCTAGCAAAAACAAGCTAGGATTCTACAAGTATGTCAACGCTAGGATGAAGTTCATCTGCTAAGAAAGGGCTGAAAATCCGCAAACTATTGCGCTAAGATTTCTCAGTCAGCTTAGGGAAACTAGGCTGAAGGCACTGTATCGCTCTCTGAATGGAATTCACTTATTTCTGGGAAAAGTCTTACGGAAGGAAATTCCATTCTTAACAGGGTTTCTTGTCAGAGTTTAAGCCCTAGAAGTAGGCCAGGTGCTGCATGGAGCGAACCCTATAGCAAGTGACTTTGCTTTATAAGCATATCTTCTAACGCTCCGAGTCAAAATACCTCCTCACCATCGCACAACAAATCGGCAGGATTCAACATATGGCTTGCAACTGAGGCCGAGCAAGTGGTTTATGCCCCATAGCTTGAGAAAGCTTAGATTGTACCCATGAAGTTAGACTTCGCTTCTTATCTGGACGAATTGAACGTACCAGTAGGTGGAGGTCTTTGGCCGTTACAGTTGCCGATAGAAAGCAAGTTGACATACTTTCAGGCCTCTGAAGACGGCGTTCAGCCGAAACGTTAGGCATAATAAAGGTGTCTATTAAAAACCTGCGTGGCTTAAAAGACAAAGTCGAAATTACAACTGAATTTCATTCCAAGCCTTCCATATTTCGAATGGATTGTGCATTGCCTTGACTGTGGAGATCAGTTCCATTTCTGACCTTCATTGCAAAAGTGCAGGCGGACCCGAGGATCGATCCATCTACCTCTTAACCACCAGTCTAATGCACTAGCCACTGCGCCACAGCTGCTCGCTAGTCATGACAGTCGAGATTCCTGATTACAGCACCTGTACGGTTTCCTCTCAAATAAAATCAAATTGAAAGCCCCGCATACACATTCCCTATATGCCCCGGCTCTATGCTTTTTCTTAGCAGATGTCTCATTTCTGAACATGAGAATCGCTACAATGGCTTCCCTTGTTAGAAGTACCAGGGAGACAGTGTCACAATAACCTTAATTTTAGAATTAAAACTCCCTCTTGTGCACCGAAAAGTATATTATAGCCGACAAGCATTAGAAGGTTTTTGGAGCTAGGAATTACGAAATAAACTGAAATGGTTGCTCAGCGGTTACGAACAAGTTGGCAGCATGTTAAGGCCTCTGCAGGTTTTGATTTAACCCCGGAGTGCTTGAATAGCCTAACTGGTACGCCCATGCGGGCACACTAGGTAGTTGATGGCTCGCTTCACACGAGCGGGTAGGCATTTTCTACTTCATCTACTTCATCTATGATTTGCTTCTTTACCTAACCAGCATTTTATAAGGCTTCTAATGGCTTTATAATGCTTCGGGAATGTTTTGGCTTTCCCGGCTTCGGGAAAGGCACAACACCAAAAGATTAGCTTCAATAAGGGTAAATAAGAATTTTGGTATACGCTCAGCAAAGCTACAGCACATCAAAACTACAACAGCATACTGTCATTAATAAAGAAGACGTCTTCTTCTCTCACACGCGCACAATACTGCGTTGCTCAATCCTTTAAACAAATATTTCTCCACAAAGAGGGCTGATTGTTTAGAAATTTATCGTGTTACTCTATGCCCTGTCCTCTAATGCGCTCCACCGTCAAGTATACGCTCCACTTAAGATTTGGTCTAAGGGGTGCATCTTTCACAGAACTTGTAGGTTCAGACATGAGTGCTTGTAAACCGCTCTAGAAAAACTTAAAACTTCAAACAGAGCTCTGTACAAGTAAATATTATAACAAAGTACTATAAAGCCACATATTATTACCGACCGTTGTTAGCTAACCATAGGTGATCTAATTCCTATACGATAGAGAAGGTCTCTCCCGGCTGCACACACTTTTGATGAAATGTAATCTTATCAGCTCATTCCCCGTTTTATCACAGAAATCAGAAACACATGGTAGCTTCAACAGTAGGACTGGGAAGATGGCGCCAAAATCAAGTCAAGATATTAGGTTGAGTCGAAAGTCTGCTCTAGCTTACTAGATAATGATCTCTGGTAGAAAATAGTAGATGAATCAAAACCAATATGCAACTCCATCCGTTCTGATGTAAAAACAACACTGCAAAAGAAGTTCGAACATCTAATGCGCAGAACTCAAAATAATACTTTTGAAATGCAGCGCAGAACCAATACCTTAAGCGCAGAACAATACGCGAGTAGCTGTACGCAACGTATTTCTGCAGAGAACAAAGTCACAGTGATTGGCAATTCCACTCTTTCCGAAAATGCGCTCGCGCTTCTGAAAATGGGTCCCAGTTTTTCATCATCACAGCCCATTCGCCCTAAAGTTTTTCAGAAAATTGTGAGCAGTCTCCAATCTTTACACGACCAACTGCGACGCAAGGCAGAACTTGATCGCATTGGCACTATACAAGGCTTGAATTCCTTTCCTTCCCCACCATTTCCCAAAACATTTCACAAAGACTTGGAACCCTGCCCTATCGTTGATAGCAAATTTCGCCTATTTACGAGCGAGTTACACAAAACTCTAACTCACCTACAAAGGGCGAGAGACCACTCCAGCCTGACGAACACACAAAAATGCGGCATTCGAGAAGTTTCGAGATTTGACATAACAGCGAACGCGATTAGACTATCAGTGAAGGATAAGGGAGGGGAATTCTTGGTGATTCCACCGGAAATAGACAAGGCTATTACAGAAAAACACCTGGAGGATGAATCCTTGTACCGCCTCTCTTCTGCCCAAGAATTTACATCACAGTATAAATCGCTGTACAAAGAATGGGCCAAAATCGCGAAAGCCGCAGACATTCGTCCTGCCACAATATGACGATTGAAAACAGAAATACCACTTTGTCCAGTACTTTATCTTCTCGTTAAAGGCAGCATTCGCGGAAAACAACGTCAGTGATGTTTCTGCACGAAACGATAGAACATCTCCAGACGAACAGGGCTTTCAAAGTCCGAACCTCCAACGTCTTCTCTAAGCCGAGGAAAACACTTATGATTGACCCAAGGGCTTTGAATTCACAAGACGATGCGTCAGAGTACGTTATCAGTTTTCGGGCTGATGGCGAGCGTCGTTCGACTCAGCCGGCCCAGAGATGGTTTCGCTAGCAATCCCAGGTAAACCAGACAAAGTTGCAGGATTCACACTCTTTAGATACGGCCATTTTTCCGCAACTGTATACTGACGCATCGTCGAGTGAATTCAAAGCCCTTGACATATTGATAAGTGTTTTTCTCGACTAAGAAAAGGTGTTAGAAGTCCGGACTTTGAAAGCCCTGTTTAATTGGAGATCTTCTGTCATTCTGTGCGGAAATCCCATCGACCTTGTTTTCCGCGTATGCTGCCTTTAAGACACACAAGCACTCCACTGATAAACTCACTGCGGCCGATCCTTCATCACTCAAAGTGCGGCCAATCATCAGCTGTGTGAGTGGCGCTATGGACAGGATTTCTTGGCTTTTAAATATAATACTCGTGCAGTTACTTAAACATGTCCCGGCCCATCTTACAAACACTAAAGTGTTTCTTGACCATCCACGCGACAAACTTCGGCAATAACTGCGTCATGGAATCGTTTGACGTTATTGCTCTCTATACAAACGTGTCAAACGCATAAGCCATGCAAGCACTTTCAGAGCTTCTAACTGAACATTCCAGTGATCTAAGCCTGTATGGCTTCTCAATTCAGCAAATCATGGCGCTTCTAAGCATGTCTAAAGGTGCACAGTATTCAGATGGTCCGGCAAATATTTCGCCCAAATCAGAGGGCTGGCCATGGGACAACTTCTTGCGCCTCTAGTTGCCATCGCTTTTCTGGCAAAAATTGGAAGTCCTGTCAACCAGCGCAGACCACTAATGTACTGTAGATATATTGACGACTGCTTCATAGTGTGCTCCACACAGGACGAGATAGACACGTGTTTCGAGCTTATGAATCACCAATCGGAACACAAAAAGCTTACACGTTAAAAGCCTAAAGATCATTGGTTTCCATTTCTCAACCTGCTCGTCCACCTCCATAAAGGCGAATACAAAACAAAGTGGTATAGAAAGCCAAGCTCCAAAGACATTATCGTACATTATCTCTCAGCTCATCCATACCATCTGAAAAGGGCAGCTGCTAAAGATATGTTTTGGACAGCCTCTGAAGTCTGTACGAGCCCAGAAGAGAGAGTAAGTCCAATTAGTTTGGCACGCGACATCGCAGAGACGAATCGTTATCCACGTGAGGGTCCTCGCAACGAACGGCAAAACCGGCGTTTCCAAGCAAACAGTGCCAACGCAAATGAAAAAGTACATTTCTGCCTATCATCTATATCTGATAAAGTAAGCAAAAAAGTTCAGAACTGCTTGAGAAGAGCAGGCCTCGAAAGCTTGGTGGGCATCACTGAGATACCACCACATAATCTGAAACACCAGTTGGTCCGTAAGCGCATCTACGATGTCCACCCCGAAAACAAGGCGATTGCGTGGTTTCATGTGCAATATACCTAATAAAGTGCACAACATGCGGTGAAGAGTATATTGGTGAGACTACGAGACCGCTATGTACTCGAATAAAAGAACATATAAGTGGGAAGAATAACTCACCTTTATCAACCACACTAGGATCTCATCGAGTATAAAAACACAAGGGCGATAACTTTAAAGTGCATATCAAAATCTTAACAACCGAATCAAACATCTCTGCGCGAAAAAACTAATAGCTTTCTGGATTCACGCAAGAAATCCCAAAATCAATCGCAGAGAAGAGCGCCCTCAATCACTAGTGATCTCGCTCCTTATCTAAATCTCTGCAATCTTTGAGGCTTACTATATAAGGACTGCAGCAACATAGTAAAGTTCATTTTGCTGTGCTATACCCTCCCACTGTAATGGAGCTCTGAAGAAGGCGAAACGCGCGTAAGCCCGTGAAGCACCTCTTATAGGCTAAACTTGAAAACAGCCTACTCATCATTCAATGCCGAGGTTAAGAAACAGCCAAACATTCAACTTGCTCGAAAGTCTTGTCATAATCAGTTTGCAAGCGTGAAACAGAAGGGTCCACATTAGATACGGACCAATATCAGTGCTCATCGAAAGCCTTGGGCTATAATTACAGTCGTTGGTTTCACTCCGCGAAAGCTTGCATAGATCCGGAAATATTTAGTTTTAAAAAGAACTTTCAAAATGTTTAAAATTTGATTTTTCAATATCTGTCGAATTCTTGGCCGAATCTCAATAATACATAAAGCACAGATAAAGTCGAGTATCTGCAGACTTGACCCTATTTAGAGTTTGGATCATTCTTCTACTGAGAAAAATTATAACCTCATGTTCTGAACAACTTTGATTTGAAGTCATTTCACTGTCACATTAAAAAAAATAATTAGCAAGCTGCAGCTCTACGATAGAGGCATTCAGTAGCTTTGAAATGGTCACAAAGTTTAAGCTTGCTGATAGCCATCAACAAAACTAGAGAGATTCATACTTCATTTGACTCTCAGGTGCGAACAACATTAGCACAGACGTCAATCGCTAGAAACTTGCTCAAAAATTAGAGCGCCAAGACATTGCCAAGCAAGATTATTATCGTATATGACTCTGGCAATGTATGTGGGAACAACGCGCATGTGTACCTTCAGATCATCTTCGTTGTGAGAGCTGCACGAAAATTTTGAGTCAAATGTCACTAGGGAAGGTTTTTCTTTTATCAAATAAATCACCTGTGGTGCAGAGCAGTAAAAGCAGCCGGAAGTGTGGTCGGCTGTAATGCTAAGGTTTTGCGGAAGGTGATAGCAACGTTTCCGTCTTAAGCTACATCAATGCCGGCGTCAATGCCGGCGTTGGAGGGTAAAAATAATTTTTCTGCGGGTGCGTGGCTCCGCCTAAGAAACGCTGCCCGAAATTTTTGACAGAAGCCGCACTGAGAAGAATCCTGTACTCCGCTGTAATTTCAAGACATTGCTTTGTCACATAGTTGTTTTGTTTCTTTTTGACGAATTATCTGGATCAGGAAAAAATAACGCTAACTGGAAGCACGAAAATGTGACTGTTGTGTTTTCTTCGATTGTAGAATACTTGCTTCAAATTGAAGGAAAGAAATGACGATAGGAAGCTTAAGGCAGCGGTTACCGCCTTTGAATATCTGGAGCCAGTAGCTTCGTTGATTCTAAAGTTATTTGGCTTGAAAGTAAAATCGCAAATTACGACAAGACTTTCGACTATATAGTTCTCCTACTATAGCTCTCCTATTTCACCGTTATATACTGCTAAAGTAATTATGGGAAAACTTCGCGTATTGGACGAAGCGATCCTACGAATCTTCAATAATAACTTTTTACTCCCCTTCTCTTTTTCTAGATAAAAATAGAAACAGGTCTTATCTACCAAACCACAAGTATCCCTCTCATGCATTGTTGCAGTTATTGCAAGTGAGAATCCATTTATCCTATATAATGAACCGCTTATGTGTGGGTGTGTGTTTATTGAATGCAGATCAGAAAATCGGCCGATAGATCAATAAATGACCTATACTCAATCAATAAATCTATAATTTTTCAGTCACATCGTGATTCAAGCAGTATGTATATGTGTCGGTAGACAATTAGAAGCTAAGTATGAAAAGTAACCGACGAACCAACATCTATCGACAACCTATCGATTGACATTAGGTCGGGAGGTATGTCTATGGATCGATAGATGGTTGAAAATTGAATTAAGAGTCCGATTGATTAGTTGGCAGAGGATCGACTGTTAGTAAAGTTAAATAATCACCATCAGTAAATCGATGAAATGTCGGCTGCAACAAAACAAGAAACTATACCACTTTTCTTCCTCTGGCGAGTCTGACCAATTGCAAGAGCTCTGAGAACTCCGTAGGAAGTTTTTCCAGCACCCTGTAATAAGTCGGAACAGTGTAACTGCAACGTGTGCATATCAGTTTGTCTCGTTGAAAACGGGTCCCACGGGTAACCTATAAAAACTCTACTTTTCTATCATTAGATACAGTAACGTCACAGTTTACAATAGCAGGCTCAGCGTGTCATGTCATTATTGCTACTTATATTTATTTGACTATATGGTTCAAATATCGCATTAGCATAATAACGATTATACTTCATGGTTATTAGTTTTGTTCCTCAAAGCTTTGCTGCACTGCCGTGAAGTGTGAGAACGGGTGAGACGGAGATTTCATCGTGCGGCGCACACGATTTTTACACATCCTAGAGATGTTTAAATTTGACTTTTATCTCTGGGTCGGAAAACGTTCATCATTTCTTTGCAAAGCATGGCTCAATATGTGCACCGAAATATACTATGGATAGTGTAAGGTATGCGGTATCTTGCACAGCATATTACATTAATTTTGGGCCGAAATATCTTATCATAGGCTTAAATTGAGAACACTGTGTGCACAGTAACTGCCCATGCGAGCAGTCAGCGCTGAGTTGTATTGTTGTAAGTGCGTTAACGGAAAGAGAAAGGCTGTTGTAATGCTTGAAAAGAAGCAGCTTTAGGGAAGCCACAAAACGACTTTGAACAACATCACAGAGGAGCCCGTGAGAAAACGATGCAATGTTCTTCCAAGCGAACCTTCCTACTGATTTCTTTATTTCGATTTCCGAACTAAACCAATGACAGTAGAATAATGATGAAGGATACTGATGAAAACGGCATTTATTTTTCTGCACATCTGAAGAACTTTTTGCAGCATGAACAAACGAAAAAAGAAGAGACATCTTTCTTATAGCTACACCAGCCAAACATAGTGGTGGCCTTGGGGTTTTTTCAACAGGTACCCACTTTTTATTGTACACAGAGAGGAATACACACACGCACACATGAAACCCCATTTAATATATCATTACTTATAATAACGGGCTAAGGATGAAAAGTGTGTGTGTTTGTGTGTGTGTTTGTCTGAATGTCACGAAATTCCTTTATTCTTCGTAGAAGAATCCTAGAGCGGTGAAATTTGCGTCATGAGTGTCTGCTGGGCTGGCACACATATACGCGAAGTCTCCACAGTGTAGCGCATGTGTACGCCAAGATACGTGGCGTCAAATGGCGTGAGGACTGGATTTTGGAGCAGTATGAGTTTCTGAAAAGCAAGGATTTCTTTGTGAAAGAAAGCTACGCATCCAAAATTTGTGCTATGGGTGCCCTAGGTATTCTTCCACAAGTGTCCAGCCTCGCGACACTCTAGCTCAAATCGGCGCTGCTAAGTTATGTGACGCTAAATAGCGGTAGATTTGAAAAAGCGCAGTGTGGGCGCTTGAAAATTCGTGTATTTGGCATCAAAGAAAGCGGAAAGAGGTGAAATGGCTCCGTAGATGGGCTTGGACCTGTACCAAATAACTCCAGTGCCTAGACATCGAGGCGCTTTCGTGAGCAGAGTTTTGCGGCGTCGAGTGGACATAGACTGAGGTGCTAAGGTAGGAGAAGCTTAAGCCCTTTACATGTAACCTGGATCGACAAAATTTGCACCATATAAGGACCATCCGGTGTATGAGATATATTCAAGGTCTCTATGCAACGTGTGCGTCAAACTGCATGGCGCTGAGTATTTGCGACGTTGAAACTTTGAGTCGCCCGCGACTGTAGCGATCTCAGGCGGCGATACAGGCGATGCTAGGTGTGTTGTGCGAAAAAGGCTGTCAGCGCTGTCAGAGAGCTTTGTATCGATGAGCAGAATCCAAAAATGGTTCCTGCATCAGGTGCAGAAAGTCGTGATGGACGTACAGGTGTGAGGACCGATATGCAAGAGCTCGGAACCGATGCGCAGGAAGTCGGAGCCGATGTGCAGGAGGTTGGCACCGATGTGCAGGAGGTTGGGACAAATGTGCAGGAGCCCCGGACAAATGTCCATGAAGTCGGGACCGATGTGCAGGAAGTCGGGACCAATGTGCAGGAGGTTGGAACCGATGTACAGGAAGTTGGGACCGATGTGCAGGAGCTCGGGGCTGTTGTGCAACAAGTCGTGGCCGATGTGCAGGAGGTTGGGACCAATGCGCAGGAGGTTGGGACCGATGTGCAGGAGGTTGGGACCAATGTGCAGGAAGTCGGGACCGATATGTGCAGGAGGGATGTGGGGAACGTGGGGACCCATGAGCAGCAGGCCGCTAGCAATGCGCAGGAGACCGTCAGCGGTACTGAACAAGAGGCAAAGTAAGCGCCTATGATGCGTCGACCGGTAGCGGATCGAAAGGATTATCAAGGAATTCGATTGTACATACTGCTCCATGCCACTCCATTCAGTAAATTATTGACCTATTGATCGGCTGTTGGTCAGATAGATAAAGGCTGAGGTGGTGCAATATGTATGTGCGACAGTGAGAAGTAAGATGGTGCGAGCGAAGCGAGCACTCTAGCAAGTCTGGAAGCCCGGCGAAGCCGGGGGGACAGACTTGTGGTATAGATAACAACTAACTTTCTGTATGTGTCTGCCTGCGCGTATGCAGGAAAACCACACCTCCCGAAAAAAACCTGCCGCTACCATCGTTTTTAGGACGTGGAGAAAAGCACCTGCGTAAATGCTTTTTCCCCATTTTGGTTGTTACTAATCGTCTGTGGTGTTGTTCATAGATGAATGACTGTCAGAAAAGAAAGAAGAGGAAGAACCGCTACCGTTTCAATGTCTCGTAGCGACATTATGTTAGTGCTCAAATACACCTTGCATACAGTAGTGGTCACAACGATTGCGAGTTCCACTGTACGGCAAAGGGCGAACATGTTGATAATGCAGCTTGACAGAGGAGAACATAGTTTTGGGGTGTAGATAAAAGAATACGGGCAAATCTTTTTTAACCCTCTTCGGCGTTTATAGTTGCTGTCTGCAGCTACCAATGGAAAGAATAAACCTGCTTTTTACCAGATGAAGCACTTTGGTTTTTTCGTGGAAGAATATCGAAATTTTAATACATGGTTCAAACTCCACAGCTCCTTTTTCTTGCTCGTAATTTCATCGGTAGTTTGTTAATGCATATCCAGAAAATCGATCGATAGAGTACTAGCTGGCCGATACTCAACAATAAATCGAAAATCTACCAATTGCACTATAGTGCAAACAGTGCGTATAATGTATCAATAGGTAATCGAATTCTAAGTCTGAAAATTTACCGAAGAACCAACGTCTATCTATAAACAAAAAATAAATCGATAAATCATCGATTCACAGTAGCTTAGAAAGTATGTATATGGTCGATAGTTAGTTCGAATTTGAACCAAGAATCCGATCGATTTGTTAGCAGAGGATCGGAAATCAATAAATCACCGTCAACAGATCAATAAAATATCGGTTGCAAGACGGAATAAAAGCCTGTAAACTTCTCAAAAACCGAAATGAGAGAGAAGCACGGACTCGGCGACAATAGCAGGAGCTCGATATCAATTTGCACGAGGTTGAATCGATATTCAGCAACTCTGGAGCTGTGTGTAGGAGGTCAGGATCGATATTTAGAAGCTCGGAACAGGTCGAAAACGACGTGCAGAAAGTAGGGAAATTTGCGGGATGTTAAAACTGATATGGATAACGGTGTGCAAGAGGTCGGGCATGTGCGTGATGTCAGGATCAGTAGGACAAGATGCGCACGAGATCGAGCCAGTCCAGAACGGTGCGCAGGAGATAAAGACTGATGCGCAGGAGGCGACGATGTGCACGCATAGTAGGGCCCGATGTACAGGAGATAGGGGAGGATGTGCTGGAGATCGAGAACGATGTGTACGAGGCTGGGACGACGCGAAAGAAGCTTGTTATCCATATGCAGGTGAGCAGTAGCAGTGCGCAGTATTTTAGTAGCAATGCGC
>KN549968.1:41530-66279 GCA_000797555.1 Oesophagostomum dentatum | reverse complement strand
GTCAAAGCGTCAAAAATCACGAAATGTGGAAAAAAAACTTTAGGTTACTACATTCTTGTATAAGTTTAACCAGGTTGGTGGCGATGCCCCTTGTGGACATTAAGTCTATCTCACAAAAAGTGAGCTAATGGAACAAAAAAGACTGGTATATGAAAGAAGAAGGTATGACTAGATGCGACTACTGAAGATATGACTAGACCACTAGATATGACTAGAGTATTAGCACAAAAGCAACAAAAACCACGGAAGGCTAGAACGAGGTAAAAATATGACTACAAAGAAAACGGAAGACTAGCATGAAGGACGAAATGACTAGAACAACAGACTAGAGCAAGATGCAGAAAAAAAGAAAATGTAGGATCCCTGCTCTCCGCAGGCTTTTTAGCGCAAGCATTTGAAATATTTATTTTCGCGCGCAACCTCCCTTCTCCTTTGCAATGAAGGTCAGAAATAGAACTGATCTCCAAGGTCAAGGCAATCGACATTCCATTCGAAGTATGGAAGCCTTGGAATGAAACTCAGTTGAATTGTTTATGCATTTTAATGTCCACCAACAGTGATGCTGCTCTTCTTCTATTTCTTCTTGTTCTGTTATAAAAAGCTAGGCCTTCCGAGGAACAGGGTGTCGTCCACAGCAGAAACGAAGAGGTTGGAACTAGTACGAATGCTGCTAGATTTCAAAAACAGAGGACTGGAAGCTACCGAGGACGAGTAGTTGGTAGAAAAAAGTGAAGGTAGTTATTGCCTCATAGAAGATCCAACTGGGATGCGGACGAAGGGGAGCAGGAAGGGGACTTAACAGGCCAAGAAAGTTCATCCAACGAGAAAGGGTAGGACTTTATGGTGGCTGTCTGCAGCCAAATTCGATAAGTTGAAAAAAGAACCGCATTTATTGAGTTACGGAGACAATGGTACTGGTGTCAATGTAAAGGGAGGTCACAGGCAGGAATCGACCCAACCACCTCTTGAGTACAAGTCTAGCCTGGTAATCATTGGGCTACGGTTGCACGCTGGTTAGCTATTGGTGCTTCGACTTCGATATCTCCGGCTATACCAACTGTTTTTCTACCAGATAGAATCAAACTGAAACCTCCGTATATGCGTTTCCTATATACCTCGCCTCTAGGCTATCCCTTGGTATACGTCTCATTTCTAAACATGAGAATCGCTATAATGGCTTCCCTTGTAAGCCGGTTGGACAGACTTGTATCTTATAAAATGGTGAACTTAAACTCACGCCAGTGGCTGCCCCTCATGGAAGGTCTTGCTCGACGATTGTCCGTCTCTGCCTCTTGCTCAGCTCTAAGGTGTCTGGATTTTTTAAGCATCACTTCCGTATACAATAAAGCGCTACTTACGCATTCACATGAGGTACTTGTCAATGTGCGACAAGTCTTGGCCTCGGAGATCCCGTGGTTGAACGTTGTTTCTTCATTTTGAGGCAGTAGGAGTTAAAATGAGATACTACAAACTCATGTCCCAAAATGTTTTTTTTTGAAATCAAAATTAGTACCCTACCCGTCGGACTGCCTATCTCTATGACGTATTTAACTGAACCTTGGTCGATGAAAGTGACGACCGACTTCCGTCATGTGATGAAATCGACATTCATCAATCACATGAGCACAGTGGACACGTGCTGGCAAGTCAAACGTGACTTTGCCTGTACTATCATGTGTGGCGTCACCTTTTTTCTGCTGCGCCTTTTCTGCGCTAATTTTGCGGTTTTTCTGCACTCTGCACTATCGTTACTTATAATAACGAGCTAAGGGTCTAGCCAGTGTCAGATTTAAAAAAANTTTATAAGTTTTCCTTATCCTTCACGTAGCTCCCGGTATCAATGACTGAATGCCGCTACTTATTCGTGGGGTGGTTTAGTTCGCAGTTGAGGTAAGAACGATGTTGCTGGAAAGAAAGGAGGGTGGGAAAGAGAGGAATATAGAGCAGTGAAATCTGTGTCGTGGGTGTTTCCTGGGTTGCCACACATAAGTGCGAAGTCTTCATGATGCAGCGCATGTATGCGCCAAGTTATGTGGCGTCAAACGCCGCCGAGACTGGATTATGGGGCAGTTTGAGCTTTTGAAAATTGCAGATTTATATCTGGAGGAAACGTATGCATCCGAAGTCTTTACCATAGGTGTTTCAGATGCTCTTTCATAAATATCTATCGTCTTCCTATTCTAGCTTGAGTCTGCGCCAAGTTGTGCGCCCAGGAATTCGTGTGTTTGCCGTTAACGAGGGCGCAAAGGATCGAAATTGGTTCCATCGGTGGACTAGGATTTGTGCCAAGTAGCATGCCTCCATGTCGGGGCACTTCTGTACGCAGTTCTGCGGCGTTGAGTGGTCATGGAGTGGGGTGATATGGTGGTGGAAGAACATGTCCTTTATAAGCAACCTCAGTCGACAAAATTAGCACCATATGTGGGCCAGGCTGTAGAGGATATATTCAGCATCTCTATTCTGTAGGTAGCGCATATATATGCCAGGGATGCTAGTAATTTGGCCGAAATCTACTACAGATGGGCAGGGAAAATTTTCGATTAGTTCCGAATTGATGCTAGCTACTCTCATCTAATCCGGATCTAATCGCTATCTCCAATGATCAACCGCGTTTTTGAACGAAACCACGCATCTGAGAGGACTGGAGCCGTGGCCGCATACATGCAAGACGCGCGCTCACGCACTGAGCCATCTAAACACTAATAGCGCCGTGTTCACCTCTTTCATCATTCCACCTTCACTCATATACCATTCGAAAGAGAAGTTAGCGAGGTCGGTTCGAATCCGTCTTGGTGCCAGTGCTTTTGCCGGTGCTCTGTTATTAACTTTTATTAACTGGTAAATCAAATTCTCGCAATTCTCGCAATACTGAATGCTCGACAGCCAACCCCAATGCGGACATGAACCTGCGACTGCCACCCTCGAAGGCAAGACGCTTGCCGCTAAACCAAGCGCTAATCAATGAATAATGTATCAGTGAGGGATAATCACGCGAAAGAAGCAGATCACAGTGACAGCCTTATCGCAAACTAATTACAAACAAGGAGCAAAATGTCCTTCGGAGGACATTTTGCTCCTTGTTTGTGATAACGTCTGCGCCTCTTTCTGGTGCGCGCTCTCTCGCGTCCTCTGATCCGTCAGCGGCTGTCCCGCCACTCCCAGGATGTCGACGTGAGCAAAACGTGGGTATCACTCTGAAGATTAAAGCTGACAATTAGATCAAAATTTGATTAAAATTTTCACTCTCCTTTTCAGAATCGTTATCTTTGGTCCTAATTAGTATATTTGAAAAAAGTAATTTCCAGTGTTAAGTCCCAATTAACTTCCGATATCACGTTGTGATTCGCTGCTCATTTCGACCAAATTACTAGCATCCCAGATTATTGGTATTGAGTATTTGCGGAATTATTCGATTCGTCGGCGACTGCAGCGCCTTAAGCGATCGCGATAGTGGCGACTATTAGATATATTCTATGCAGCGGCCAACGGCATCATCAGGGAGGTTTGTATGAATGAGCAGAATTTAAAAGTGAGTGGGCAGGATGTCAGGATCGATGTGCAGAACCGATGTGTGAAAGAGTTGGGATCGACGTGAAAAAAAAAAACGAGCGTCGACGTGCAGAATGTCAGAACTGATGTAGAGGAGGTCGGAACCGATGTGCTGGAGGTGAGGAGAAATGAGGGGAGGTCAAGACCGATCCAAAGGAGGTTAGAATCGATGTGTGGAAAGCCAGACGATGCGCAGGAGGTCGGGACCGGTGTGCAGGAGGTCGCTAACAATACGCAGGAGGCCGTTAGCAATAGTGGACAAGGACCTGTAAACGACTATAATGCATCATTCGATAGGGAGTCGAAAGAATTTTCAAGAAATTCGATTCGACATGCTGCCTTTCCGCAAATTGTCGATGTTGTCGGCTATTGGTCGGATACATAACAGACAAACCGATAATCAATAAATTAATAATTTAGCGACTCAGTTGATGTCGGTAGTGTGCGTATACCAGTGAGAATTCACATGGTGCGAGCGAAGCGAGCACTCCAGCAAGCCTGGAAGTCCGGTAAAGCCGGACGGACAGACTTGTGTCTTTATGAAAAGCTATGCAATTATCATTTGCATGTAGAAAATCAGCATAGAATTATGTTCGCTAACTTTTTTTTTGCTATGTCCACTTTCTATTTCTACCCTTTTTATACCTTCATCCTCTATATTCTATCAATTTCCTCATTTATTTGCTAGCTCTTCTTAAACTACTATGAAGCAGATCTACTTTTAATACACTGATGCTGTCGCAAGTTTACCGCTTCTTAGTCACAATTTTTACGGTTTTAGTGAGCCTCTTGCGTATTTCGCAACGTCAGCTGATGACCTATTTATGTTAGGCATTTGTTTCCTGACCACTATTCCTTTTTTCACTTTTAGTTTTTCTGCAGACCACCACTTTCTCGTTCTTTTTTTAATGACATGCGGTCGCACAGTAAAGGCATAAACCGAACACAGTCTAAAAGTGAAGCGGCCAAAAAATCATTTCCCCCAAAAATCATGTACGACGAGTCAGATGAGCTGTCTAGAAACTTTTTGCCAACCTGTTTAACTGCTTCGAGTTAGCCGTATAGGGAATTATAGGGAATTCTGCCTAATAAACTATGTGTTTATTAACAATGCGGACCAAAAAAAATGCGTGAAGGATGAAAGCAATCAAAGAAGAAAGGGAAAGACGTCTCAGTCATGTTCTATTAGGTAGTGGCAAACGAAAAAAAAAACAGTAAACGGCCATTTCGTAACTATTTTGCACTACGCCGGCTGCGATTGCTCCGCTACTTTTTTTTCAGTGGAACTAGTTTTCGCACATCTCCACTTTAGCTGTGATTTGTCGACTATACGCTACCTTTTAACTGGTCGAAATGGTGTAATGGTTTTTACTATGGTTGTTGACTTGAGCAGCATAACGATAAGCCTTTTTGAAGACAGACACTGCAACATTGAGCGGAACGACAAATGTGTAGCATGTAGCCAAATCAACAATGAAGCATGCACTGGAAGTGGTCCTAAATTATTCCATATTCTTAACAGGAATACAAGTCTTTGCACCCAGAGTGAAGAAGACACTAACATTTTTAGCTCATATTTTTCTGAAGTCTTGGTAGTCCTGCTACACAGCCACCCTCTATGCCGCATTCGTTTGTACCACGAAGGATTTTGAAGAAACCTGAAAGAATTACATTTCACAATAATGGAAACAGGAAAGCATGTGTATATTTTGAAGCAAATCTCCTCCAAATTTCCATTGACAAATTTTTCTGGTGGAGTTATCGCCAACTTTCTAGTTTGCACAAACAACAAAGCGTTGATCTCGAAAAACCCTAGTTTTGTAAATGTTTTATCAAAAAATGAAGTCCCCACTGAAACAAACAGGAAGAACAGATAAGAAGCCAGAGAGACTCCGAAGGTGGGGGGAAGTGAGCTGTAGCGTTCTACACATGTCTGTGAAAGCATAGTCCTCATAAATCGCATGTCGATTACGTGCATCGGTGTGTGTAAGAGTCTTTTATTACTAACAAGTTACTCAGTGACAAGGTTTTTTTCAAGTGTACGAAGAATTTTCCGTAACCGACACTAGCGTAGAATTGAGACTCTCACAAACAATGCAAAAATCCTGTCCAAGAAAATTTGAAGGCAGGAATCTGAGTTTCTAAGAGTTCGGCAGCAGCTACGCATATCGAGCACTTTTATTATTAGCAGGTGTTTTAGTGGATAACTTCCAACCACTTCAGAACAACAAACTGGGAACAGCGGCCAGCTCCTAAGCAAACGGAATATCAACTTATGTCAACAAACATTCGACTTATACAGTGCGCGTCAAAACCGTAGACCATCCACAAAAATCGCAAAAATCGTAGGAACTTGCAGGTTTTCTGAGGAGCACTTCTCTATTGCTGATTTTCTAGAAGGGAAGGAGTATCACTCTTAATAGTGTCACGAGCGCGGTTTTTGGTAGATTTTGAAAGGGGACTCTGCTCCTCGAATCTTTTCAACCAGGTGCATGCAGGAAAGCGTGAATTCTGCAGAAGATACCGGCGGTCATTGGTAAGAGCAGTGACTTTTCTAGGAGAGTTTTTGAAGAGGTTAAGCCCCAATCATACTTTTCTCGCTCGGCGAGCTCGCCAGTGCTGTAGGGGTTACGCGCAGACATTCGACTACCCTTATAACAGTGCGAGCTCGCTGAACAAGAAAAGTATGAATGGGGCTTTACACTGCCGAAATTAGCTTGTTGAAAATATGCAACACCTCACCTTGAAAGTCAATGTACGCTATGCGTTCGTGTTCCTGTTTCCTTGCTTACGTCAGCATGTATTGTCCATATGCTACCCAAATTTGTTGTTACCTGATCTTTGAGCTGCACAATAGAGTTGCAGAAATTTTCAAATAATAAAATATCGGGTTTCGCAATAGATCTCCTCAAAATTCTCGAAAAAGTACTCTATGACCAGTAGATTTTAAAGTGTTTGAGGCGTGTTTCTGCAGTAACACTCAGCCAACTCGGCACTTTGATTATTTTTCAGTCTAAATTGGATTATGAAAGTTTGCAGAAATATGGTCTATAGTTTTGACGCGGTATGTTTTGATTAAAAAACTGGCAAAAATGAATGAATAAAGTGGGGAGAAATATTAAATCCTTGAATACACATGTTATTTGCTGCTGCTGATAATGAGGTGTAAAGTACTGCTCAGGAAGTTCGCGGATTTACACAGTTTTTGCGATTTTTAGGGGTGGTCTATAGTTTTGACGCGCAGTAAGTTTTAATGAAACCTATCTCGGTATTCGTTCCGTAGGGGTTACGTCTGCAGAAGGAAATCAAAACTCATATATGACAGAATTCATGAAACCAGGTTCCAGGTTTCTTGGACATTTAATTTTACTAAAATAATATTAAAGAAAGTGTCTTGTGAAATCTGAGATTAAGCACATTTAGTGATATACTTCTTGTATTGTTCCCATTTTAACGACAAAAGATCCAGCGGAATACCACTTTTTTGAGAAAATTGGGCGCAGTATAGAAAAAAAACAACGCCCTTATTTTATCTTCAAACGGATATGTTCAAATTCGAATTACTTCCTGATCCGCCTATTAAATAGTCCGCATTTTGAAGCAGTAGCACAAACCACTGCTGCGAGACGGGTATTTCATCCAACACTCAACTAGACATGCACTCACATATCCTCTCTCTTTCCCTCTCGTATACGTATTGATTTATCTTGCATTTGCACCTTCAAAGATAGCGTGCATAATCTCAGTGTGCCGCAAGAAGAAATTGTGGAGTTTTAGCATACTCTGGAGTAAAATTCCTCTATTAATTTTTTAGCCAACCCAATACCCAAAATTTTACAGAACAAAGTGAACAACCTTTGTCTCCCCAATAATTCCCCCACGAATTAGCTATTAGCCAGTATGGAGTTCCATGTTCTTTGCCCCAACCAATCAGCTTCACAGCGTGTCCTCCTGCAAGGAGCCCAGCAGTGTGCTAGAACAGTATCTGTGTGAACTGAAATTGCTGCCATCAATACAAACACGCACCTTGTAAATGCCGCTTCGGTAATGGAAAAAGTCCGTGTACACAAGGAAGACAACTTCAATCGGGCCGTATTTCATTAGTTCCTTGCGGATGGTTAGCTCGTCCTTCTCGATGCCATAAGAAATCATCCCTTCACTATTTTGTTTCAGCGTGTACGCGACAGCCTTAAAAAATAGACATACCGAAGTGCTTATCTCGCTCGAAATCTTGTGCGTAGTTCTCGTTGCATTCATGGCTACACTTGGGTGTCGCGAACGGAGCGTGGCTGCACTGCGAGGGAACAGAGTAGTTGGCGTGTTTGTGACACGAAGGAAACGGGTACGGCTGGCACGTATCCTGGAATGTAAAATTTTTCTGATATCGGCTAACCTTAAAATATAATGCGTGTAGGAAATAGTTTTTTTTGTACACCCTAACCATCAACAATATAACACTCACATTAGTTCCGTAATCTCCTCCCGTTACTATCCCGTTCTCTACCCAGTAATCCCAGGCTTTGAGAGGGTACCCGCCGCTGCACCTGAAACTGAAATGAGATTCTGCGAAAGCTTGGTGCGCTTGACAGATCAAGCAGCGCCTACAAATAGCATAGTGGAACGAGCAGAGCACGATTCCGTTTCCGCGCTCTGCTCATTCAACATTCCTGCGAAAAAAAGCTACTTTTTAGGTGTCTGCTCCGAAAGCACTATAGTAAGTCCCATCCCAACAAAAGCCGAGCAGTTATCACAGGGACTTCTTCATCGTGTTTCTCCTAGTTAAAAACTTGAAAAAGTTACGGACATTCTTCCGAGAATTTGTGGAATGCGCAGATTGCGCAAAACTTGCAAGTTTCGGAAAGCGAGTGACTATGTTTTTGGTCCCGTACTGTCTCCAAAAACGAAGAGATTGCTAGAACATGTGACGCTCCCTCTAGTTTATAAAATAAAGGACATGTTCACTGGCCGCAGTCAATTCTTAATTTACGTGTAGTAGGTCGTTTTATCGCGTCAATCTTAATCTCAATTGCCACATAATAGAACTGTACATAGAGAGCCAAAGCCTGCATCGCGTTAAAGCTTTTCAGTCCCACATGTCTGGCCTTTACTGTGTCTCAGCGCGAATGGAGTACAAATATGTCAAAATACAAACAAACCGAAACTGATCAATAAATGAATAATAGAAGTTCCTTTCTTATTACTCACAAAAACAAAGCTGAAGTGACAAAAATATGCGATCAGCGTCCTACATACGCTAAATCCGGACGGAAGCATGCCACTTTTCATAGTTCACAATGTGAAATCACAGGCAAGTATTCTTCTTCCAAGTTATTGAGCTGTTTTTGTTCTGCAGTCTACATTTAGGTTCACTTGCATTTCTACCCTTCTATTAAATTTATAGCCTTCCGAAGCTTACGATTACGGAGAGTGCACATGCGCGCTCCATGCGTGACAAGACTCAAATCAGTGTCCACCATTCTCACTATTACTGAGCACGCTCAGCTTTTTTCATTTTTCACTGGCGGAATATGGGAGCTCCCTAGGCCTGCAAGTAGACTAGGCGAAGAATGTAGCCCAACGAATCGCCGTCGTTCAGTGACTGTGAATTCGATATGCGTTGATTTTGAAAAAGGTGGCGTCTGGAGCGACGTGAAAATCGTCAATGGTTGGCGGCCGCTGCAGCTAGGCTAAACTCCTCTGGCGATTCTAGTCGCCAATGATTGGAATCAGTACTCATTAATACTTCGGTCTTTGATGACAGCTAGTCGTAGCGGCCGCAGCGGTCGCTGGGGTCACTGCTACCGCTACGACTAGCAGTCGCCGCCGTCGTTGTCAGCTGTAGTGGCTGGACTGCAAGTTTTCTTCTTGTATTTCTGAGTCATTGGTTAGTTATTTTTGACTTCAATAAAAAGTTTGGATTAGTGGAAATAAGAGATCATTGATTCTAAGTCGCCATTCAGTATCTAGTCATCAGCGACGGCCAGTCGCCAGCGACTGACACGACAGCGGCCGCCGCGATCGCTGACACTTGAGCTACACTCTTCGCGTACTCTACCCGCAGCCTAAGACGTGAGAGGCGTACTTTGCTCAAAAAGCGCCATCTACTGAGAATTTAAACAGATTTTAAACCATGCATACTAGTTTCATTGCAAAAAGAAATCTGTCCATGAAGGGAAAAGATAATCCAGCCAACCCGTAACCACAAGTATCGCAGCAAGAGAGAATTTCTTCTGCCGAAATTGTAGGGGTAATTGTTCCTCTGGAAGCGATGCAAATCCTGTCCGTAATGGCTTCTGCAGCTCCGAAAGCCCAGCATGAGCCTGAAAGTTTCAAGTGCGATAAATGAGTCTCCTGTGGACAGTAACACACACCGCAACTGCTCTGATCGCGTATGGAGCCAATCGATTTGCATTCTTTCCACCACTCTCGAGAATCGAACGTGTCGGGAACGGAGATGTTTGAAAATCTTGAACGTTTATTGACTCTATATGTTTGACAGTACAAAAAGGTATGAGTTAACCTAGTACGGCTCAGTCTGCTGAATGCTTCATTTGGTAGGTGAACATCCCTGACCCCCAAAATATTCCTTCTTGTGACTTCATTCAGCGAAGAATAGCGTTCGTTAAACTCCGCCTAAGCATTTCATGCTGCATTAAGATAGGACTAATCTGTTGATATAGTTGCGTCTCTGATTTACGACAAGCTTGTTATGTTCGCGTTGATCTGGAACTCATATTCTGAGTATAGAAGCGGTAGCATTGGTAGAAGGTGTATGATTACTTTTTAGCCTAGTCGTCCAAAAATTTCGGCCAGTAAGTTCGGCTAAAGCCTTCACATACTGGATCTGTGTGGCATACATACTGTCAAAATCGCGACACAGTACCGCTCCAAACATGCGCATGTGCTATTCTGAGGATATTTCCGCGCCACCTGCCAGTCATGAACAAATATCTAACCAGTACCGAAAATGTCGCAATTGTTTCTGGAACTTTACCGTCGCCACTACAGAAGATGAACCGTTACTACAAAATGGATTTAACTGCACAATAATTAGAGTTGACAGCGAATTCATCAGTTTTACCAAGGCAGAAAATGGCAGCGCAACCTCCAGAAGCTTTGACATGTTCGAAAATGCTTACATGATTATGATGCACGAGCTTGCTTCATCGTGACAGCAGCAAAGTTCCACTGCTTCAAGACTGTTTCAAGATCTCATTCTATCTTCTTTAGTACAGTAGGCAGAAAGGCCGCTAAGAAGCCTACAACAGAGGAATGAACTATTCGCGATAACACACTATCATAGTAGGTGACAACATGTTGCAACACGCATTCCACTAGTGGAGCCTATTCCAACATGTATTCCTTGTGTGGGACGTAAATGTCGTCGTTTTCGGGGAGGCCAACTTGGTTCCAAGAATTGCCAGGTTGTTCTAAGTGTTGCGGCAACTACCGAGGAGCGGCAAATGGGGACGATGGCGGCACTTTTTTCAGATCAGTTCCTGGAAATCTCCGATTTTCTGACGTCTGGCTACGGCATCTCAACCGCAATCTTACGAATATGCATCGGTCTGATGCTGCTGCGTCTGATTTCGAATGTTTGACTTTGAATAACAGTGCGTGTTTTGTGTTATTTCGATAGCTGCTGAAAAATAACGAACCTTCCAAAGTTTCTGATTCTTATTTACATAGTTCACCAGGTCAGTGTCATCGAGGGTTTCTTCAGGTCTGCGCTCTGCTGCGAATTGTGTTTTAAAGGAAACTGTTTGAAGACAACTTATCAGTACTCCCACTCACCTTCTAATAAATTTTGATTGTTAACGTTAGCAGAGTCCGAAATTGTAACCAAAAAGGTCACTACGAAAGCGAACTTCACCTGAAATTGAAAGAACGATATGTTTCGGCATTAAATCGGCGCAATTTGTTTAGACTTCTCTTTCACGAGAATTTTGTTTCATTCTGATATAGAAGTCTCAAAGCAGTGAAAATGATGACTAACCATAAAATCTGCTGATAGGCGAGAACGGTGGAAGGTGTTTTTCTTCTAAGGAGTTGTTATTTTATAGCACTCCAATGCAAACAAACTACAGAAGCAATAGAATACACCTTGTTGTGGTCGAGTGTAGGTCGCGTAGTAGCTGCTGATAAAACTGAAACGACAGTTGCGGCCTTGTTGTTTCACAGCTTCCTTTGCTTATTGTTGGACCTAGACACAATCAGATAAGAAGTAGATCGGGCGAAGAGAAGATTTGAAAAAAGTCTATTTAAGCACCTCTCGGCCTTGAATTCAATCTAGACGGAGGTGCTAAGGGATGTGTAAGCTTAGCGTTGCTCAAAAATGCTTAAAAATCTCCGAAATTCTTTCTGGAATATGCTACAGTTTATAGGAGACTACATGGCTCATTGGAACTCGCTTCATTTGCGAATATGATTACAGCACTAATTAACAATGAAAATATGCAGCTCCCTATTTCAATGTTCTACGAACTCCGCGGAAGTTCCGGTGGCAAAGGGTCATCGGAAAAATTTCGCAGCGACTTCGCGTCCGTCATGTGAGCTCGGAACTTCCGCGGAACCTCTGAGGAAAAAGATTCTCGCCTGCGCGGTCATTTCCATGTGGAATTTTCGAGATTAAGTCACTCTCAGGACTAATCTTGGATCCGCGATTCTTCGAGAAACAATACGCTACGCTTAGTTAACGAAGATTTTCTCTGACAAGGGAGACTCCTTAAAAACAAGTTCATAGCTTCGGTAGGTAGAGAAATGGCTCTACGCACCTTCAACTTTTGGTATGCGAATAAAAGATAACTTTCACGGATTATCACTCGCAAGAAGACAGCCATAGACCGAATATAAACGTAAGCGGAAAGGCGAGCGACAAAGTTACCAGTAAATACGAAGACTGTTACAAGCATTGGGCTCTAACTCATGAAGAAATTCCTTCATGTCGCAAAAGTGTCCAGGGTCTCACTGGTACTCTAGAAACCAGCTGAAAAACGTAGACTACCTGTCCTTCTTTCGATCAAGAAAATATACGCTTTCATCAAGAATTCCCTTTCTCTTCCTAGGCCTGTAGATGAAGCAGAGACACATATGTTTGAAAAACAGCCTCATAGAATAGCATCAACCAAAGAAACAGCAGGAAGCATAAAATCAGGAATATCTCGTTAATTCGAAAAAATTTGAATGTTCCGCAGTTGTCCACTGAGTCGGAAATCAAACTTCGAGCAGAATGCTATATAAAACTTTATAGTTTGGTCGAATACTCGCCAAACAACAGAAAAGAGCAGCTCTCCTAGCCGTCTAGCGCACTCCATATCTGCGCACTCTCTACGCTACCCAAAAGAGAAAACAGGGCATTTGGGTCTATCGCATTTTTTTCGCTTGCAATCGCATAAAATGTTACGTTCTGTATATCATTATACTCACATCAGAATGAAGTTTCCAATAAGCGGACAACTGTGGATTTCTCAGATTTTCCTCCATGTAAAAAACGCCCCTTCGGTTACTTGAATTTTTCCGCGTTGTCAGGCGATGTTACTCCACATTCTTGTGCTATGCTTCTTCGGAACTTCTCATCAATCCAACTGCAACTATGGAACTCACGGTTATCAAAAAATAGCGAGAAATTTTGAAGGACACTCTCGGAGCATTGTTTCTTTCGTAGATTTTGAAACATTAATTTCTTACCTATTTCTTGTTTATTTGCGTCACTTTTTATGTCGTTCGATGCGAAATTTTATTTACATTGCTGATGACAACTGCGGAATCTTTCGTTTTCACTGTGTACAGCTAAAAAGATGATTAGAAGGGGTTGTTTGAGGCTTTGTTCAATTCCGTTCCTGAAAAAATTTAAAACACGTTAAAACGTGTTTTTTTCAAGTTGTGAGTTGTCATGACTTGGAACTCCTGAAGTTTCCCATGTTGTCGCACCTGGGGCCGTATCCAAGACACTGGATATATGGGTTAAATGGGTTAAATTGGAAAAATGCGTCTTGGTTATTTTTTCCTGCTATCCGAGACACTTTAACCCGCAAAAAGTTTCTTCCCAACGGAAAAACAAATAACCATCCAAGGGAGATGGGGTTAAATGGATTAAATGAGAAGAACCTTACTTCTGCCCGACTGCTGCTTATGTCAGTAGCCAAATTTAAGAGCTTTTCTTTAACTTTTTTCAAACATTGTTCTAATATACGTTCTGATAGTTCTACATATGCTAAGGATACCGTGCTATCAATTTTGATTCGTTTAATTTATTTTGTCAACTTTCCGCAGTCATAAAAATACGTTCAAATTATGCAGCCTCAATTTGAAACTAAAGGTGAGCCACGAACATTGTCTCACTTCTTGGATTCACGTCTTGGGAACTCGTGGAGAACGAGTAAATCGGTTTTTATCTCAAGGAATCGTTGCCCACTCTAAACACCTCTCAATTGTAGTGCTTTTCAAAAATATTTAGACACTTTTAGCTTTTGTCACCACCGAGAGCTCCGTGTCTTTTCCACTGCTTTCGTCTGCACTCTCCTTTTATGCAGTGTGTCCCCTTGCTCTTGCCAATCCTTGCAATGGTGGGACAAACTAAAAATGTCAAAACATTTTTGAAAACGACTGTACATGTGGAAGTGTTTTGCTTATCCTGATAATGTACGTATTCGGCCATTCGCAATAACAGTAAAACCAATTCCCCGCTATTTTGTTAACTGATGAGAAATTTTGAGTTGTTTCATTTTCCAAATTTCGTTCCATGGAAGAAATCAAAGCGTGGATAAATTACGTGGTATAAGATGAGAATCGATAATGAAACGACCGTTATCAATGAACTGCAAGTGAAATTGTAACACGACATGAACGGTTTGAACGAAACAAAACAGCTTGAATAAAACAACCTAGGCAACTATATAGTGCATTTCATAACTATAGGACCCCCCAGTTCTTAACTGTAGAGTCTGATTCTGACCTTTTCGGAGCTTCTAAATGTTTTATTTGTATTCCTCATGTAAAATTACCCCAGAACTCATCTTGCAACTTTGCGAGCTCATCCCCATGAATTTTACGATTTTTTGAAGTTTTTCTGCTGTTTCATAACCATAGGACACCCTAGGAGAAAACAATTTTAAAATAAGAACAAATTCACAAGTGAGTGCACTTTATGAATAAGTAAAGCGGAGAGTATTGCTGATTTACTGGGAACTTTGCCGTTTATTCTGGCCGTGGGGATTTTACAGAGATTTTTGCATAGAAATCCATAGATTCTTAAAGAAGACCATTATTTCCGTCCTGGAAATACCCGGATTTGCTGCTAAGGTTTATGTACATGACAATTCGACACTGCCTGCTACTTTACAGTACGTGAGTGTCCTTCATTCTCGGCAGCCGTCCTGCAACAAGCAACTGTAAGGAGTACATGGAGGCTCCTCAGGGCGAAATTGGCCTCATATTTCTGTGGAAATCTCTTGCATCAGTAAGTTTCGCAGATTCACGAAGCTATCAGATGGGTACTACTTCACCTCTACATGCACGAGTCTGATCGAGGGAGCCTGAACATAGCAAATTTTACAGCGGAAACTTCAGTCCAACAGCATGGATTTACCACCACAGACTGTCGCTTGGTAAATATTCGGTAGACTTCATTCTACTGAGCTATTTAGCCTTTCTAGACCAAAATCTTCACGTTTCAGTTGATCGTGATGTTCTTTTACTTTAATCATGAATCCTAAGTCAAGCTTTAGCAGAGCTGCCTTTCTACGCGGATCACTTCCAGTTGGGAAAATTTTCAGGAGAACGTCAACCTCATGAAACGTGTTGAAATTGTGCGCGTACATTGGAATGTTGCTAGACAAGCCTTATTAAACAAAGAGAATGGCAAAATACACACGAAAGGAGAACTTCATCCTGAAAAGTCCTCCTGAGTTTCCACATAGTCGCAACAGTTACTTGTAGCAAGATACTTGTTCCGAATAAGGGACACTTACGTATTGTGGAATAACAGGCGGTGTCGAATTGTCATGCATGTAAAGGTTGGAAGTAAATTCGGAAATTTCTAGATCGGAAATAACGGTCTTCTTTAAGAGAATATGCATTTTCATGCAAAATCTCAGTAAAACTCCCACGGCTTACCAGAATAAACGGCAAAGTTGCCAGTAAATCAGCAACACTCTCCGCTTTATTTACTTATAAAGTGCACTCATTGGTGAGTTTGCTTCTACAGTAAAAATTATTTTCTGCTAGGGGTGTCCTATAGTTATGAAACAGCAGAAAAAACTTCAAAAAATTGTAAAATTCATGAAGATGAGCCCGCAAAACAGCGAAATGAATTCTGAAGTAATTTTACATGAGGAATACAAATAAAATATTTGGAAGCTTCGAAAAAGTCAGAATCAGATTCTACAGCGAAAAACTGGGGGTGTCCTGTAGTTATGAAACGCACTATACTATCAAGTCTACCATGTAAATGGTTCAGGTAAGCTAAAAAAAACCATCGAAAATCGTTTTGTTTGCGTTTCCTTCCTATCCTTACGTTTAAAATTTGTTAATTCACGCGTTTTCTTCCGGAAATTGTGCATTCTCATGTCATTTTGTAAAACTCGTCCATGGTTATGTTTCCAGTTTGGAGATGTGTGTCTTGGATAGCAAAACATTTCCAGCCACCGGTTTTTGGTTACGTAACTGCTGGAAATTATTTTCATCGGTTATGTTCTTGGACACGACCCCTGGTTCTCTCATGATTGAACAAATTGCGGTCAAATGCGGTTGTTCGAAATTACTACGGATCCCTGTAGCGGTATTCCGGAACCATCTGGCCCGGGCCATACGTGGCCCAGTGCTATATCAAAAGCTTGTGAACAAATTAATTCAAGCGCTATTGCTCCAAAGCCATTAACAACATCTTTATGCTCTTCGAACTTCATGTTGCTCTTGCATAAGCCGCACTAGAGTTTTTAGAACACGCGCGTGGGGATGGCTAATCCATGCACGGTCCGGGCTAGATCGTTTTCTGAATACGGCCACTGCTCAAAACCCTAAGGCAGTAAGTTCCGAATTTATTCAACAGCCTTTGAGTAGCACTAAAATCGCAAGAATAATTGTAAACGTAGTAGTACTCCTCCCCTACAGCCAAAACCTACCTACTGTAAGACAACAAACCCACTTATGAGAAACATAGGAGAACCTTCAACTTTTGCATTGCTGCAGTCCTCAAACAACCTTCACTTTTTGGCAGCCACCTCTACATTGGCACAGCTATGGACAGGTTAGGATGATAACCACATTTTAGATAGATCCCGGGAAACTTTATATACTTTAGTTTCCCTGAATGTTTTTTCTTCGTTTTGTAGGAAGTTGTAGACGTATTTCTTCAATATGCAACTGCATGTAGGACGAAAAATGAATGCGGTAGAATAGGTTTCCCTATCAACTGCAGTGTAGTGTAAAGATCTTGCCCCGCTTTACGATATGATGACAGAGGTTCAGCTCCAGTTATAACCAACTACATTCATCATCAAGCGTTGACATTCGTGGTCTGCCTAACCGCGATCTTGTGTTTTTAAGGCATCCAGACAAATGGTGTATGTGGAGCATGTATGATGAGCTACATGCACTCAAAATCGGCACACACTACCTTAAGCTAACTGCTTTTTCAAATGTTGATCAAATAACGTCACTGAGTGGATGAGAACGATAACCAGAGAAAACTTGTCTGCCCAAATTTCGTCGAAGTTCTACAACGACGTGGGAATAATCCACTGGTATAAATGACATTTGTTTTAGTTTTCAAGCGCTTACAACTACGCACAAGACAAGTCTTGGGATGAGAGGTATCTGACACTCCTACTAAGGACAGCTGTTCTACATATACGCTTTAAGCAGCTGCGTTTAACGCTAGACACATTTTGCAGTTATAGCCAGAGTGTTGTGTATGGAAAGCTGGAACGAATTTCGTCTGAAGCCTTGTTTTCACTTTATATTTCGGATTCAAGTGAGCTATGTCCTCTATTCATTCAGCACGACCGACCGCCTGTCTATAACGTTTTCACTCCGTCCGGCGACAAAGCGGTCGTTCCAGTTCGACAGCATCAGAAGCATAACCGTCGACGATTTCGTCATCGACGATGAATTCGTCATGCTCTATCCGGCGTTACGTACAAAGGCCGCTTTTGGTAGGATAAGTGGTTTCTGATATATAAAGTTTTGGAGAGAGTTTCCTCCTCCATCCTTTTTGTTAATTTTTATGTACCGTTATGGATCACTTGCTGTTAGGGGCGCTTAAAATTATCTCTGAAACAAAAAAAAACTAATTGAAGAATACTATAACTAGAAAAATTATCAAGGTTATTAACAAGACATTTCTGCAACTTCATAATGGTATCCAACTGGGTAATAAATAATAAACCGCTACACAGATTGCAAATAAAAGATATGGAGACACTTTATTACTGCCTGACGTTTCGGCTTAACGCCGTCCTCAGAGGCCTGTTGTGTGAGAAAGGCGTTAAGCCGAAGGTCAAGCAATAATAAGAAAAAAAATCTAAAGTCAGTCTAAGAAATGTCTTGTTAGTAACCTTGAAAATTTTTTTAGTTATACTATTCTGCAATATGTGTAGCAGTTAAGCCGAAACAATGACAGGCAATAATAAAGTTTAACTGAAGACAATGAGCAGGTTTTATCAGCAGCGAGCATGGGAACTGCAACCAAAGGATTTTATTCAGAAAACCTGCTGGCATTAAGACCTCCGCTAACGCGAAACTCAAACATTTAACCAGCATTTGAATTTGAAAAAAAGAAGTTCTGGTTGTTCTTCAACTGCACTGCATGTTTCTGACTGATACGCCTTTCCTGAATAAACTACCTTCATTATGCACACGAATATTTCCAAAGGAAAACGGATATCTAGGATCTAATCAGGAATCCTGAACTTGGTGGAACGACATCGAATGAGACCAACTTTGTTTTGTAGGCATTCGCTCCGGTAGAAAAATGGTGACGTATCCTCTGTTTCACTTCGTGAAAGAAAGTCGTGAAGTCTTATAAGATGGCGATCAGCGCGACGCAGTCGGCACGACAGTTGCGGCGTTGGAAACTCTGGTCGGAACCCAAAACGCAAGCAATCAGCGGGCTTCATCCGTCGACCAACTTGGATCCCGGCCAGAGTTACCCATGCTGCCACAGCAGCGCCGACTGCCCCATGCCGACCACCATCCTACACGACTTCCTTTCACGATGTGAGACAGAGAGTATGAATGTACAAATTTTTGCCAGACTGAGTTACGGTGTCAGAAAACTCGCTTGATTTTGCTTTAAAATAACTAAAAACTTAGTATTTCCCGCGAAATAAAGCAGATTCTTGTGCAGAACCTTTTCTGTACAATTTTTTCTACCTATCCAATATATAAATAGAACGCCGTGCAAAAAAGTTTAATTTTCTGCTTTTAAAAGCAAAATTAGGCGAATTTCGCAACGTCGCATAGTCTATCCGCGCGAAGCCTGTCCAGTCCTGCGGTCTGCGTATGAGGCATACGGCGAGATGATACCGAGTCCGCCGCCCCCTATCAATCAATAACGGCGGCGTCGGCCAATTTCAGCGAAACAAGCAGTTCTTTTCCATCGTTTTTTTTTGTTTCTTTTCGCGTTTTTGTTCACTTTCGAGCTCTAGAATTTTATTTGCACGTGTCCAGTTTTTCAATCAGTTTTCACGTATTTTTGTTATGCCCCGCTCAGAGTTCAGCCGGCTATTCGAGCTCGCAATTTTTTTAGGATTGGCCAAGTGGCTCCGCGGCAGCATCTACACTGGCGAGCTCGCCAAACTCGCGCACTACTTAAGGGGCTTTAGCCAGTCCGACTCTTCGCCGATGTGACTGTTTCTTTCCATAGTTTTGCGTCTCTTTTTCGTCAGAGTAATATTTTCAGGGTACTGGACACTCGACGAGACTCAAATAGAGAATACTTTTGCGATGAACCATTGAAAAGAAAGATTGAAGTCGGCCATCAATAGAACTGGCTAAGAGAAATGCGTGATAACTGAAAAAAAACGAAAAGAATGGCATATATATATCATACACACATCACATGAAAAACAAAGCAAGTTAATGTTTGAAAATGAAGAAAAACGCGGGAAAAACGACAAAATGGTATTAAAAACACCTCTTTCGCGGAATTTACTGACAGCCGCAGTTACTGATTGGCAGTGGGCAGAGAATCCTTCATCTCGCCGAACGCCTTATAGCAGACCGCTCGATCGAACAGGCTCGCATGGACAGACTGTAATTTGGGCCAAGCAAAAATTGGTGCCCTCATGCTTCAGCGCTCTTCTACTGGAATGATTATCTATCAAATAGGACTGATCCTGCTGTCCTATTTGATATCATTCCACCGAGTTCAGGAGGTTCAATGGTAAGAAGAAAAGAAGCTTTTATCGGTAGTTCTTACAACTTGCAGTAAGGGTAAATAACCTTTTTCCACAACATGTTAAAAAAAAGAAGTAAATTTCATCAAAAGGTGTCGCGAACGTTGATGAAATAAAGGAAATAGGGTGCGAGACATTATGTAATGAGCAGGCTAGGGCCGGTTATCGTTGATTATCCTTATGCTCATCAACGACCACAAGATAATGTATTATTCTTGGGAATTGTACAGCATTTCGTAAGTCATTTATTTCCTATCTGTCAAAACCTTCCAGCATCACTTTAACCGCCAATGATGCCTGAACGCACTTAATAATACCCCACCTGGAGGTCCAGTCTTAGAAGTAGACCTGTGCCACCATATCTAAGACTTCAAGTAAACTCCTCCCTCATCTTTAGCGTAAAAGAGCCTGGATGTTTAGGTCTGAGACTCCATCGTCTCGCTGTCCGTTTTTTTTTACCAGGGAATATCCTGTCCAAATGCTCGGACTATTATTAATCAGGAATTATAGGAATCTTCTGTTATTCCTATTGTTGGCGTATCGATCGCTAGTTTATCCGGACCGGTGCTGCCGTCATTGGTTAGGCCATTTCTTGGTACAATTGAACAGCCTCTGATACATCAATAAGTATAGGAACTAGTCCAGTGCGGTTCATCTAAGCTAGGGAATTAGGCGTAGGCCGCTCGTTCACCTTAAACTGGCGGGTTAGCTTAGACCAAGTTTAACTTGAAGTTGGAAGGATGAATTTCGGCTTAGATTTCAGCATGTATGTCCAAACACTCTCCGAAAGAACTTATTTTGGCCTCCACCTTTTCTCCTCCCACTATCCTCTAAACTCACAGAAGCTTTGGCTGATGTTGTACGAGGCTAAGAGCACCTGCTTTCTAAAACACTACAGGACGAGAGTCAGATTACCAATACCGGGCGACAATGATGCATGGATTTTGTTCCTTAGAGGCCCAGTCCCACCTCTGAATCACTAACGAGATTTCGACGTAGCTACATTCACTTTCACACGCCGGAACTAGTGAAAAAATTTTCAAAGGGTTAGAAATTCAAAAAGCGGTCAGGGATGTTTTGTAAATTTTTCCACATCCTGGGTGAGTTGTGGGTATACCGCTAGACAGGATAATTTAATGTTTTGTCGTGAATTCTATCACGTTGTCACGTTGGCGTAAGTGAGCCACCAAAGAGCTAACATATCTCACGCTCTCTACCCCATCTTTTACAATATATGTAGAATCACTTCACAGCAGCAACATGATTTTCAGAAGGGAAAGTCCACCGCAACTGCGATGACGTGCGTTTTAAATAACTGGGCTATAGCGCTCGAAGCTGGAAAAAGCGTTAACGTCATCTACTTTGACGTCTGCAAAGCGTTCGATAAGGTTCCGCATTCTACGTGCATCTACAAAATGCAGCTTCGGCACTCGAATCCACGAAATTACGAATAATTTCGTAATTTCGTGGATTCGGGCGTTTCTTTTCGAACGGGTGTATTCTGTTAAGTAAATCTTTTCTTTTCTGGTCCAAGAGTTGCAGGTAGCGGTGTTACACGTGGAGGTGTCCTCTCTCCCACTTTGTTCAATATGATTTACCATCCACTGTAGCAAACAGTAGTGTCAGCTTCTACGCCTTTGCAGATGATGTTAAACTACTAAGCTGTCCAATAAGTAACGCGTGTTTTGATACGATTTTCAAAATATCACAAAATAACAGAGAACTTTATTGATCGATGTATCCTCCACAACAATCGACAGTATTTCTCCATTGTGCGAGCAAAGAGCGAAGTCCGTCGTCATAGAATGAAGCTACCTTCGATGAGTAGATGAGTTTCGGTAAAACGCATTATTTATTGTACAATTTAGGTTAGTATATCTGCCCCTGATGACAATGATGATAGGGTAGCTCTTTAGTCCGTGACTGTTTCGATGTCTAACTGGTCCTGTCAGTGAGACCTACCCCTCTCAGCTGAGAAGTGCAAGGTTCTCCATTTGGGTTTGCATTCTAAATACCTCAGTTATAAACTCAACGGCACACCTCTCTCGGACGTTAGTGAGATAACAGACCTATGCTTCATCGTTTGCAATAATCTCAGCTTTGTAAGCATTGTGATATAATCGCGCTAAAAGCTTCACGTGTTATGTACAACCTGTTCCATCTTTTAATTGTAAGCACCAGAGATTCTGCTGTTCTCCTTCTAGCCTTTAAACTCTACGTAAGACCTCTGCTTGAATATGTTACAGTCATATTTAATCCACTAAAAGTAGCATGGTGAAGAATCTCGAAAGTACTCAAAACAGTTTTACTAGAAAGTTAATGATCCGTAGGCTAGGCTTTAACTACAGACAAATCCCGTCTAGTGAAATCAGAAACAAAAATCTAGGTCTTCACACATTAGCATAGCGTAGCAGAGTTAACGACTTCGTGTTCCTCCACAAGATAATTCATGGCTACATCTCCGGATTTTGTCACTATTAGAACGTCAGTTACGCGTGGGGGTACTCTTAAACTTCACATCCCTTGAGCTAAATCTAACTGCAGAATTCCTGGCGTTGTGCCGCTATATGAGAAAATTTGCAAGAGATACTCCATACCTAGTTCCCTTACATCCTTCGAAACATTATTACATAAGTGCTCGAGTATGTCATGTAGTGTATAATGTAAGTATTCTAAGTATTGATGTTTGTTTTATAAATTCTTGGCATTGCATCTAAACGAATCGGTCGAAGCCGTGGGGTGGCGCCATGTTTCGCGTGGCCTATCCAGAGGTCCTGAGAACCCATGCATATTCGGGAGATATGACCCCACCTGATGGATTCGCCAACTCTAAGCAACGCCTCCTCTCGATGGACCCGAGACGAGTACTTCGATCTGTGTTACAATCCCGGGCGATCCGATCTCCTTGTCTTCTTTTTACCTTGTGATTTCATGTGTTCTATGCCTTATTTGTGTTAATAAAGATCCTCCTCTATTTTCTTCTTATTGGTCACCTTTCAGTTGTGCTGTGGACCACGGCATCGGCTCTATATCGATTCTACACACGTACATTCGTAAAGAAATCGACTGTTATATGTTTGCACTGCTGTGCTTTTTTAAATTATATTTCCTTTTTACATAAGCCTTATGCTTGTGTAATAACTGAGTAAATGAATGAAAGTTGAAGGTAATTTGCTAGCAAAGAGCAGACCACTCCCACTAATGAACGAGCAAAAAACAAATGGAAAGACGAACGAAACCGTCAACTCACGAATACGTAGGAATTTATTGCAAAACACGATGCTCACACACAGTGAGTAGTAAACAGTGCATGTTCTTGATCTGGGTCCCAGAAGGACCTGCTCATACTGAGATAAAATTCACGTGAAGAGGTGCCTTGATCCGCCTCGACGAAAGAATAATCAATGCTAACGAAGATGTGGCAGTTTCCCCCATAGTAATCAAAGCAAAAATTGATGGTACTCCCCGGAAGATAAGATCATATCCAGGTGCAAGATGATTTAGTGTATGGTCGTTTTCAAAAATAATTAGACATTTTTAGTTTGCGCCACCATTGCAGGAATTGGCCAGAGCATGAGGAAACACACTGCCTAATAGGAGAGTCAAGACGAAAGCACGGAAAAAGACGCAGAGCCCCCAATGGTGGCACAAACTAAAAATGTCTAAATACTTTTGAAAAGCACTATAGTGCATGGAAAGCATAGCTGCGATAGTGTAGAGACGGCGTTCAAAAAGTGAAGGTTGTTTGACGAGCGGGGCGATGCAAAAGGTGAAGGATCTCTTTTGCTATTCTGTGAATGGATATGCTGTTCTACCCTGCATAGGTGTCGGCGGTAGGGCAGAGCTAGATGTTTACCATTCTCGTAATTTCAGTTCTACTCAGAAGTTCTGTAGATAAAACAGGAGTTTAATTCTCGCTGCCCTAGTGCTTTGGCCAGAAATCCTTAGTTTCACATGACTATACTTGTTCAAACAAGCGAGAAGCTAGTGTGATTACTGCAAAACTACAGGAGTGCAGAATTATGACGAAGCGCTCACATAAGAACACACGTTTTCACACGTCCTAAATCTTTTCAAAATCACCGCTGAACACGGTTTCTCAGCAGGCTCTCTAAATTCAATTTTTAGCGATATACAGTCAGAACGAGAAGTTGTGCAGTTGTCAGCAAGAATGTGTATAAGATTTCACATCGAATGACATTAAAAAAAACGACGAAAGTCAGTAGAAAACGACCCAGAAATCAGTGTTTTAGAATTCACAGAAAAGATAGTGGGCCGAGTGCGTCCTTTAAAATTTCTCGCCAGTTATTGGAAACCGTGACCTGCGCAGTTGCCAGCTGGATTGCTGATGAAATCCCGAGCAAGCCGAACACGAGAATTAGAAGAAGTTCCGCTTCACGACGCAGAGAAATGCACTTAACCAAGGAAGCGTTTTTCGCTCAGGAGAAAAATCTGAGAATTGCGCGGTTGTGTTCAGGGCTAGAAATCGCAAGCTGAATGCAGTGATATATAAATCACGACAACATCGTGTTTTGCAATAAATTCCTACGTATTCGTGAGTTGACGGTTTCGTTCGTCTTTCCGTTTGTTTTTTGCTCGTTCATTAGTGGAAGTGCTCTGCTCTTTGCTAGCAAATTACCTTCAGCTTTCATTCATTTACTCATTTATTACACAAGCATAAGGCTTATGTAAAAAGGAAATATAATTTAAAAAAGCACAGCACTGCAAACATATAACAGTAACAGCACAGCACTGCAAACATCATGACTAATAATAAAGCAGGAAGGGTGTTAGCGTGTGTGT
>KN549965.1:0-12654 GCA_000797555.1 Oesophagostomum dentatum | reverse complement strand
TACATAAATGCGTTCTTTTAGGGCATTTCTTAATAGCAGTCTTGGTCAGTTTCATGATAGTTACCTTATGGTTGTACATTTTTGATAATCATTGTTTTCGTTAGTTTTCCCTTATTTTAATGTTGCAAATTTCTCAGATCTTTTCTGTTTTCACCAGCAGTTGTCTTTGTAGTGCGCCTTGCATCTTGCATTTTTGTTGTGATACTTGCTTTTCTGTGTGATTTAACACGGCTAATGTTGTGTAACAAATGAAAAAACAAACAATAAAAATAAGCAATGCAAAACAAGTAACATTTACATTACATTTTAGCAACTTACATCTTTGGAGACAATGCCTGTCTTCCGTAAGGTCATTAACTTAGTATCTAATGCTTGTAGAACTCACTGTACTTGGCTTCGAGCACTAATATCCTCCACAAGATGGGCAACTTTGCATAGCTGTGTCCGATCCTGTGAGGGAAACAAGAATGATCTTCTGATGTTCTGTAGATGACGACTTAGTTACATAATTAGGTGCGGTTTTGCGCTGAGTGCAAAAATAAACATTCAAAACTATGTTACTTCTTATTACCACTACAGCAGAAACGACAAAAAATCGTTGCAAAGGGTTGCACTCAATTAGCTTTATCGAAAAAAAATATTTCTAAACCAGAGCAGTACTGATGAATGAAACGGTTTGAAATCCGAATGTATTTGGAAATGTATTTCTAAGAAGCCCTTTGCTCGTACCGTTTCGACTTTTGATTCGTCTCCGTAACCAAACGGACAGTTGCTATCGAAATCACGGGAAGAGCTTTTTCGGAAAACTATTCTAAGGAAAGTTTCAAACCGTCTGAAAATTCAAATTCCTTTTATGAATATGAGCTCGGATCGGATAGATAAGGACGAGATGAACTGGATGCCTAGCTCTGCTCCAAATATGGTTGACTTGGAAGTGCGTTTGTCATAGATGAATTTTAAACAGAAAACGTCATGTCATTTCTGCCGTAGCCCTGCCTAAGCTCGTAATAAGCAAAAATTTAGGAAATTAGCGGTAGTGTAATTTTTAATCTAACATTTGCTACTTCGTATTCTACACGGCAATGTCTTCAAAACTATAAAAAGTTGAGTTTTCAAAGAGTTATTCAGATAGGACGGCCAGCGATGGTTGCTTTCATGCAAACCCTTCTTTTGCAGTAATATTGAACGGTCTTGTAATTTCAAGCAAACGATAGGCAGAAAAGTTACTCTGAGCAGGAAAGAGAAGCAAGCTTAGGGTAGCATAATACTTTTTCGAAAAAATGGCAAATGCTACTTGGAAGTTTTGAGGGTCTTAGTAGTTGGTATCCTCTGTAGCCGTTTTCTCCATGTAAAGTGGTACTACTGTAAATACACTTCTCTGATAGTTTTCAGCTATACTTATGAGCATTCTTCGTTTGAGAGCAATTTCTTTATTTCAGACATGATTCGTCAGAATTCTAATTTTTTTATTACTTTTGCTCTGACATGTTGTTATTTTTTTGTCCGCCTGTTGCAGAAGTTTTTTCTTTTAGTTTTTTCTTGTTTGGAACTATTTGTGTTCAGTGCTCTAAACGACTAATAATACATTTATACGATGTAATAAATAAACAAATAAATAAGGAATTTTTAAATGAAAAAAGGGATTTTGCAGCTGAAGCTCAACAGCTGCCGAGGTGAATAGGTAGTTCTACAGGTACTCTCAGCGGACCTTGAGCTCAGTATTCTTACAGATAGAATGTTCAGTGCAAACAAAAAAGCGAGGAATCGTAGTTGTGCATCCCCGAAGAAAAAACAAACGTTGAAATTCTGCAGCAAAATGAACATGAGAACTGGCTAGTGCTATTAACGCGGTGGCAGTATCAAAAACGTCGATTACGTACAAAAACTATTTTCCTCCTAAAACGGCAAGTATGACATGAACTAGTTCCTTCAGAGTGGAATAATCGTCAATAAAAACAACCTTAATTGAGAGCTGCTACACGTGGCCTGAGTAAATACCCAAATCAGCAGAAACCTAAAAACAGAATCTGGGAGTGACGGATGGAGCGATAGGGCAGGTTTCAAGAAAATGGTCAGAAGATGCCGTGACATCTTTGACTTTACCTAGTCTTGAAGTTTCAGCAGAAGCATCTACCGAAAATTAAGCTGGTCAGAACACATAATAGTTTGGGAATAGTTTAAGACAAGGTTGCGAAGAAAAAATCGTTTTTTAACTCAAGAGTTTACTCACTACCACTTTTCTGAAGAAATGGCATAAAAACATGTTCATGCTCAGTTCAAATTCAAGAAATGAGCGCTTCCGAAATTGCTTATCGCTGATTTTTAACATAGCGCTGATCTTTAGGAAGCTGAGTCATCCTCTAATTTTTACAATCCTGTCTCTTTTCTACTTTGTTTCTAAAGAGTGTTTTCTCATCCTTCCATCTGCTTTCCTTTTGCAAATTTCATTGCGTTTTTTCCTCACTTTCCCTGGAAGGCGACCTAAAATGAGCTGAAAGTAGCGAAACTAGGCCAAAAAAGGTAGGAAAGAAGAAACTTTTGAATTATGGCACCTTTCACAGGAAGCTTCATTTCCGGAGTGCTTACGAAACTGCACAAGCCGGCCGTGGCACTCCTCCCAAAGGAGTCCGTATAGACTGTAGTTTGAGGATCTTTACGGGTGTTGCCAAGCTCAGGACTGCTCTCAAGCATCATACAAAAAGGACTGTCAAACACTCAGCAGCTGCACCGTCAGCGAGAGAAAGAGGGAAAAAAGTGGGAGTAAAATCCCAGTTTGGTGGGATTTCTCCAAAAACTTAATCTTTTGTGCTTCATCACTTAAGCAAGTGTCGTGGAGGTTGTGATATAGAATCAAAACCAAGGTGAACAGTTCTGAAAATGTAAGAACTGATCTGATAAGGCGTCTAGGTGTGTTAATCCGGCATTTCTTGGGAAAACTCTCTTGCAAGCCGATCGCAAAGGCGATCAAATACAAACAATACTTTGAACTATCATTTCCCAAAAGCAAAGTCCAAAGTTCTAATTCAGCTGAAATTCTACCTTTTTCTAAACAGACATTGACACCAGTACCAGGAATGTACATAACCGAAAATTTTATTTGTGAAATTCATAAATCGTAAATCGTAAATCGCAAAAATTCTCGTAAACCGAAAATCGTAAAAGTAAGGCCGTAAATCGTAAATCGTGAATCGTAACAAACGGAGCTGCTACTATCGCTTGCTCAAGAGTGTTGTAAATTCCCTTCTGATTTCAGTAGACAAAAAAGACTTAGATCATTTGAGTTTTGCCGATTCTTGTTCAAATTATAGTCTGGAAGGCAAGCAGTTAGGTAAAAGAAATATTTATGCTAAATAGCTCTCATTTAGTATCATCAGCGTTATAATGAGCAAAACGCTTAAATTTAACGTAAGATGTAATGAGATAGGGAATACAGCAGAAGCGAAGCAGGATTCTAATAAGACTACGTCGAATATGACCATGAAAATAAACTCTAAAAAAGTTCGTGAAATCAAACCACATCGACACAGTTATTTCAGTGGTAAACCCAATGACAGCGACATGTTGGTAAAGAAACTATGATATTTTTCTAGACTGTCGGCTGTTAGGCCTATACGTAAATCATTGACAACAATTCAGAGCTGCGGTGCTGTCCTTCTGTACAATTCTTGGCTCTGTACTTCATACATCTTCTTTTGCATCCCTCATTTCTACTCCAGTTTTCCAAGTACACATGGACTGTAGAGTAAATATGAAGTCAGAAACTTCCGAGAATGAGTCTTTTCCTTATAACTTTCGTCCTACGGCTTCACAGTGAAGTCTTAAGCCTATTATAAGCTATGGTGATTTCAACAGAAGAAAACCTTAGAATTCAAGAGCGGGGACTTCAAGGCAAGAAATGAAAACTAAAAGAAATGATTGGAAAATTACGTTGAAGCGTGAAATACAGTGCAAAATATTGCTTACGAGATTTTGCCAGCTTTTACGAAATCCATATATCGTAAATCGTAAGACGTAAATCGTAATTACGCACATCCCTGATCAGTACCTATCCAGCCCGCCCACAACTGTATATATAGGTGTTTCTGGTTAAACGTTAACTTTTCATCTTCAAACATCGAGCGTACAGACATCATCTGTGTCACGGAAAGAGACTTCCGGAAACATTTTAAAATATGTAGTGGAGCTGAAAAGTCGGTGCACTTTCCGAGCGATGTACAACTGCGGGCAGGAGGTCCCAACTCAGCCCGAAAGTACTTTTCAGCTGTGGAACTTTCTCGGCTGTATATCATACCTAGGATGACACCCCATATAAGTGCAAGTCTGTATAAATACTTTCATTTTCAAGATATGTCCCTATGCGGAAAATTCAAGTGAGAACTGCACAGTATGTACTCACGAGTCGTGGAAGGCTTGAGCCTGCTTATTTCAGCAGCTTGTTCTGTGCTTATTTGTTAACACTGGAACTGAGAGTAGCAGTCAGGCTCGGTTCATTTGATATACGGCACTTTTAAAGTAACACTGGAAACCTCTCCGCTGCATCCAGCGGAAAAATCTCCAATGGACCATAGTTTGCGAGCAATCCTTGCTGCTTAGCTCTATCGAAAAAGAAACTATCAGTTTCTCAAACAGAGCTACCATTCGGATATTTCCCATGAATTATTGTCGAGAAACCTACACCAGAAAGGATAGATCAACTTTTGTATTAGAGTCTATCAAACAGCCTGCTAACCAAGGCAAACTAAGTATCCTGCGTCAACGAGTACTGACGAATTCCTATTTTCACTTTTGCGGTCTTGTCAATTTTATCCTTGACGAGCGAGCAGATCTCCTGAGTGAAGTTGGCCCAAATAATTTCAAAAACAGTACCAGCCGAAAAATGTATTTCAAAGAGAGCTTCAGGAGCCAATGAAGTCCAATTGAGGCTGTTAGCAGGGTTTTTCAACGAAAGTTCGCTGTAACTGACTCAAATGGATGCCCGCTGGCACGATCTTTGCAGTTTTTTTGTAGGTAAAGGTTTGAACGTAGGGCACGCAGGCTTTCGGAAGAAAAATCTATTCACAAATAACAAGTCGCTGCGTTAGAAAAGTAAGAAAACCGTCCTCAAAATCAATAGTTGAGTTGGGATATGGCAAAAGCTTGGCACTTTAATGGATTTAAACAACCTAAAACTACTACTTCTAAGCAAACGCAAATCATCCCACTAAAACAGTATACTGTCTCCTCAAGTAGTCTGCGGACACACATATTCGGGCGGACACGTTAGGACGCGTTCGACGGCCGTGGATAAAGATGCCTGGCGGTCGATCGATTGCCGGCCCCGCTCATTTTGTGTGTCCGCAGAATACTTGAGGAGATAGTAAATCTAAACTTCCAAGAAATGAAGGTGCCACCTCATTTTACCGTAACTTTATGCCACGTCGGGCGCACAACGAGCCATGTGAAAATTGAAGGGAATCGTTCTTGACGGCGCTGACCGAAGATCCCCCTTAGACTTCCTCGCTCTTCATGAAAACCTTTGTCCTGGACAGGTTTCGAAAGGTGTACTCTTTCGCAGATTCTTTGTGTGAATAGTACTATTCCACTGGTGTGTTTGAGAAAAGAGAACTTTTGAACATCGGAAAAGCGCACTAGTATCGCATGACATTATCGTCACTGTCTTAGAAGAAAGAGTTTGAAAGCAGTAGAGCAAAAAAAGGATGTATGTAGGTGACGAGAACTGCATAGCCCTTGAACATTTGAGAACTGCGAGGGTGTTTATAAGGCACTCGAAACCTATGCTCTCGAAGTGCTAAGAGTGTCTACAATAGCTGGCTGGCACCAAAAAATGCAGTGATAACAAGTAGCTGTGGCTACAAACAGATCCGCACCACTCTTTTTGAACTTAGGAAGTCAACATTTTGCAGCGTTTCGCGACGTCAAGCGAGTTTTATTTGCCTTGGGCAATCTTTGCGAAGCTGTTTTTACAAAAGTGCGATGCAAAGGGCATTCACTGCCGCTAGGTCAAGAATGGAAAAGAATGGAAGCGGCTATGCTACTTCAAACCAATCCTACTGAATTTCGTTTATTTGTCCAACTATCTAGAGTGAACAAGCTTTTTCCTCTTCTTGAGGTGGTGAATCAGAACAAGATGGAACCTTCCTGAAATCTTATATTTTCTATACCTTAAAGACATAGTGTCTGTGACTACAGTGGTGTAGGTAAAACTACTCAAAAATGTCGAAAAGTTCTTTTTTGGAACGTTTAAAGACAGCACCCACTCTAAAGACGGATTTCGAGATTCAAATAGTTTATGAACCCTCGCTGGCTGAATAGCTAAAGCCGAAGTGAGAGCACCGGTAAGCTGCTTATGGCGGAGAAAATGGCCGAAACGTCGGGTATCCGGTGGACCAATTACGGAGGATGCGGGACGAGTTGTCCTATCAGTGCGTTTGGAACAATAGTTAAAGCGCTATAACCACTGGCTATGAATGCATTTGTACGAGCCTTCCATGTGCATGAGATTAAGGCGGTGGGCGACTCCAATGGAAGGCGCGACGTAGTGGAAAACTCGTCCGCGAAATCGTGTACGAGCCTTTTGGAGCGATTTTCCCAGCCAAAAATGAATTTGAGCCGAGAGATTTCGATCTCAACCCTTTTAAAGTTCATCTTTCAGAATCCATCGAGCTCAGGAAGCGTTCTGAGAGTGGGTGCTGCCTTTAAGCAGCCAGAATGGGCGGAGATTTTCCACTTTTTTCCACTGCTGGACGCGAACCCTGTTTAGATGTTGTACATGTCAGCGCAAATTATGCCAAGTTCATCATGTTGGAACATGTAGGATACTAGAAGTCTCTCATCTCCCACACGGTGTATTTCATGTTTTGCAAGAAAGAGCTAGTCAGGTAACGTGTTAGCTAGTAAGCGCCTCCCTCTTCTGCTGGAAATTCGCACGGTTAATAACCAAATAGGGGCCTGGCCTAAAACGCAAAGGGTTTTTGACACTATGGAGGGTAAAACGCACGTTTTTGGAATGCTGAGACCCAGACTATCTAGAGCATGTCTTTAGCTCACTTACGAATATGAGGTTGGACTGTGTCTCTAAGGCTAGCAGAGTAACTCCGTGTATCAAGCACTGCAAAGAAAGAGCGAATTTCGAGATCAAGGTTGGCTGAAGCTGCTCTATGGTACATGCATCATCAACGACCAACGGCGTTTTTACCCAAACGCAGAATCCCAACTTGCTGACATGTGCTGAAGGACGCCGACGTAATGAATCGGCTGAGCTAGGTAGGTGAAATTCTGCACAATCTGCGGATGTTTACTGTTTATTTGTTTTGGTTGCGTAGCGTAGTGCTGCTAAAGTTGGAGCGTCCCTTGCTGTGAAAAAGCGAAATCGTCCGTGTGGATGGAAGACGCGGTCCCTTGGAAGCATTCCACTATGTACCCTCGCGCAGCTGAGGAAATCTATTAAGTAGAACGAATAGGAGAAATTCCAAGATTCCAGAAAGATTCAAATTCCAAAAATTCGTAGCTCTAGATAAAAGCAAAAGTAGAAACGAGAAAATAAGACTATCTTGTAAAACAGAAACGCGATGTCAGGAAAATAAGAGACAAAGAGGAAAACGAAAGCGAAAACGAGTTCAAAGTTAGAAAGCATCAAGTAAGATGAGTTTTTCGACAATTCCTCTAAATGAGAAGACAAACTGCCTCATTTCTTTCTCCTAACTTTCTTAAGGCTTGCTAAAACTCGAAGTCGAAGTGAAAACAATCTAAACCTCGTTTGCATATCTGATTAAGCCTTAGCAGGAAGTTGTTTCGAACTGCGGGAAAAACAACGAAGACCACCATCCCATAGGTGTTGGTCCAGCTATGTAGAAAAAATCCAAGTGCGAAGGTGCATATTCTTGTTTGCTCTGAGGTGTGATTTCAGGAAACAAACTCAATCAGTACCTAATGTTGTCGAAGTGTGTTTTCAACGATACGTTCTTTAGACGTATGTAGTAGACAAGACTTGGCAGCTTCCATGTTTGGGACTTTTCATAGCGCACAACCATCTATTTGGTGATCATTCGTGTAACTCTGCTAATCTGTTGCATAAGGGAAGAAAATGACGATAATTCTTGACTGCTCGTACATTTTACTGTTCAGAAAGAAATGCCAATCACGCCAATCACGTAGGTTCTGGAATTTCCGGAAATGATCACATAGTAGAACAGACACAAAATGGTCACAAAATGATCGTATGCTCAGTTGGAAGAAAGTCAGGTGAGTGTCGCTGCCAGCTGAAAAAGGATTTGCAGTCGTGTTTTTAAGCAACCATGCAGCAGAGAACCCGCAGCTGATTCCTTCATGAACCTCCAGTAAATAGATGTGTCATGACTTCGCCAACATTGAACCTGAACAAAAAATGCACAGCGTTATATGTACACAACTGGTGCAGAGCTCAGGTGTTTAGTTTTAAAAAGTTTCATCAAAATTTCAGTGATCAGTTTTTGTGGTAAAATCACCTACAGCAACACCACTTTTTAAGGGGAAACAAATGTAGACAATGAGTTCTTTACTAATAATCCACGATGCGTTACACCACAATAACTAAAACATATAGCTGAACAAAGAGAAAAAGCCTGGTGCTTCATCCGCGGCGTCTACGCATTTAGGATTATGTAGGTACAGGAAAATCACGTAAAATCCAAAGTTTATTCGTAGACTGCATTGCAAATCCAGTATCAAAGTTTGATTTGGAAACATAAATTAACGTGCGAGCCAAAAATCGGGTGAAAAAAGAAAGTTGGTTATGCCGCCCGCGCCCTGAGGGTGAAGGAGGGACCGGCACATGCTTTTGTAGATCACCGATACAGCTATCCAATTATTGCCAGAAATTTTCGGACAGTCTTTTAGTGAATTCTGAGGAAATTTCAAAAAAATTCAAAAAAACCAGCCTTATAATTTATTTATTTATTAGTTGTTAGTTTTAATTCTTTTTCGGTAGTGGATAGGAATACTGGACAAAAAGGGGCTGCAGATCATCGTTAAACAACGAAAATAGGAAACTTCTGGTACTACTTAATAATTTTTTGGCTCAATTTCTTCAATTTTGCAAAGATCTTCAGCTAAATAAGAATCCGAACATGATGCACATGCGTATGTGTCGCCACACCCCTCCTTTCTTGTTGTTAGGCAGATCTTTGCCCTAATCTTAATCGCTTATCTGTTACTGTTTTCTTTTCGTTTTCACTGTTTTCCATGTGAAATTGAACTGTGTATTCAAGACGAAGGCTTCATGCTATGCACAGTTTGAATTACATCATAGATCAGGTACAGCTAATTTCTGTGTAGTCTTGCGATTTTTTCTACTAAAGCAAGCGAATACATAGCAGCTGTGATGCACTACAAAATCTACCGTGTTTGCACTGGGATGATGAATGCTATAGAAGGTGAAGGATATTAAATACCAGAAACAAATATGCATATACGCCCCCATCTGAAAAAGAATAATTTGAAATTTATCGAAATTACGTTTACTGTGGTCCACTAATAGTGTCCATGGGAGCGTAACAGTGGTTGGAGTCTCCGCGATCACTTAGCCAGGAATCGCATCTTGAAGTTCAGTTTACCGCGACATAACTAACACAACGGTAAGCCCTCGCTCACAGGCAACCGAGAGCCATTACCGAATTCGTGCTCCGAAGGCCCCTTACTATAGTTGTAACCGCATATTCGTGTTCGAATAAATATTCAAAAATATTCGACTATTCGAATATTCGTAATAGTCGAATATTCGAAAGCCTCAAAATTCGAATACTCGGCTTCGAATATTCGCGTCGGACGCTCACTGAACATGGAAAACGATCTGGAAGACGAACTGAACAGGAGGAGTAGAGCAGCTTGGGCCGCATTGCCTCTGAGGGAGGCCACGGACCACCTGACGAACCTGGAGCTCCGTGCCCGTCTTTTCGATGCGTATGTCGCAGTTTGTCACAATTCACAGGCCAATGTTTCAATGTTTTTCACCTTCGTCAGAGCTCGGAATGCCAAAGTCATAAGTAATTATCATTTAAAGTCCCGTCATGCTAATAGGTTTCAAAATAGGTTTCATTCAACTAGTAAACACTAACAGAGTGCACTATACTATAAAAGTATATATAGATATATAAAGCCTAGATGTTACCTTTCGAAATCGTTCTCTCTGGAGATTAAGACAGCTCGCCAGTGACAGTGTCGCAAAGCACCACTTTTGAATTGGTCTTCGTATGCAAGGGATCCTCATAAGTTTTGTCCCATCAATGGATTCCGTTACGTTTCCACAAGGTACAAAACATTTGCAAGAAAAATCCTGCAAGACCTGCACGACAATTCATCCGAAACTTGTCTGTGAGAGTGGATGGGTGTTGTTTTCAAATGCATATGTGGTGGCGCATAAGTACAGTGTCGTAAAGGTTCGCAAAAACTAGAAATGCGACTTACTGATCTAATCTGTTCGATCTGCATGTATAATTTTTTACTTGTTTTCGTAAACTCGACGGTGGTTTCGAACAACTGACAAGGAGTTAGTGTGAGTATTTTGCACGACTAGTTAAGTTACAGCACCGTACAATATTACTTACAGTGCAACATTACCTACATTAAGTGATCAGATTAGAATGTCGCCGTCGCAACAACTACATGGAGGACATTTTTTCCACAAAGCCTCACTCCATTTCAGGAGCGGCAACAGTCCCGCGTTGCTGTAGGCGTTTTCAATAGCCGCACATACCAATGTGAAATCATTTCGGATTGCCTGGAAATGTGCACTAGTCCTCTAAAACTGTGAGTTTCTAGGTAGTACCAACCTACCACCGCATATGTCTTATGTTCCTCGGCCACGTATAACAAGTAGTTTTCGTAACACGGTGACCGCTTGTCCGGAAATGGTCGAACAAAAAGTGTTGCAAGTGCTAGATGATCTATCTTTTTTTCAAAACCATTACCACGGGTTTTCTGCACTTAAATCCATCCGTGATTGCTAACCACAGTAGTCGATTAAAATTTGTGCTGCTCCTTCCAGTCAATCCAAGGAAGCCCTATGCTTTGATACAATTTGAAAGAATGATGACATTACACTTACTATTTCTCGGTTAGCTACCGCCCTACTTTTCTGATAGCGGTTGCTATATCTGGACCTATACTTTTCTCCACAAAGGAAACACCCCCAGCTTTTTGGGGCAACCATACGAAGGAGAACTTCCATGCACATTGAAGCGCGAACGCCCTACTTCCCATCCTTTATGACATGCTGTCAAAACGGGGGAAGTTGACTCCAACGTGCATGCTCATTCCCAGGATGATTGAGAGGACTCAGTATTGACGTTGATCCTGCACATTTACGTCGCATGTGATTACGCATTCACATGCATTCACCATGTGTTCACAGCAAACTACCTATTGCGAGCTGTTGATCGCAGTTGTTGCATACGCGGATCGCAGGCAATCGGCGCCTTCCATTTCTTCCATAGTCATACAGTAGCTGTTTACCTTCTTGCAATGGTAGCGATTTCATGGCAGCGTCATTTCGATTGTTTATACACAAACTTACCTTTATTCTACTTTCGCGTTAAATAGAACTATGCATTCTACTACTGCCATGCTATGAACGTGTTGTTAGAGGTTGAGATGGTCAACGCTGTGGTTCATAAGTATACCTAGCATTACAGTCCTTTTTTCGTAGGAAGATTCACGGCCGAGGATCTTAAAGAAATAGTTGAGTCTCTATGTCACTTTGAATAGTAATTCACATTGCGAACTTACACACTGCACGTTTATCTAGGTATTCGAAAAGATGGTCTTTGACAATACCTTCTTCCTTTAATGCCATTTCTATAACAGCAGCGTTAACTTCATCGTGACTTCGAGCAAGACCGTTTAGCATCATTATATCGCGTTGTGCCAGACTACTGTATTTCACGTGATTATATCAACCGAAGTCGCATACAATGTTATCCTTTGGTTTAACGGCCTTGGCGAAGACGTCTCGACCATCGTTTGCAGGTACATACCCGATTTTTAGTGAGGAAACTCCTGAATAATTTGAAATCTATTGTACATTAAACCAAACCTGATCATCCGTTAAAGTAAGCACTCTAGCCGTCTGAAAAATACACAGACACACCTGCACACGCGAGGCATGCCTTCCTCTGAGATATCATCCATTCATTCAATAATGGAGACTGGACACGTGCCAAGTTTTGAAAAAAGTTATACATGAGTTGTATAGGTTTGGTGGGAAAATTTGAATGCGGTCTTGGAAACTCTGCATCTCTCATGACTCATGCTGTCTGCTGTGCCCTGAGCCTGGCAGATAGCCAAGGCATAATATGGAAACGTTGCTGTGCAATGGCAGTGGACATTGGTCAATACTGATCATTTTCTGAATGGATGATAGTTGCTCATTTCGTAGTCGTTGGGCAGCACCACTAGACCACTTGTCTATAGCGCATCATTCAGGAGCTGTGGAACATTCGTGATATCATCCACATTGTCTCTGTCTGTACTTTCCATTCGCACTGACGGATTAAATGTTCTACCCTTTCCTCCTTCTACTGAAGGTAGTGGCACCAATGCTTGTTACTCGGCTGCCCTTTTTTCGCTTATGACAAGGGCCTTCATCTCCATGTTTTCTTCTGCGAAGCTCTCCTCATCTGT
>KN549963.1:6381-28344 GCA_000797555.1 Oesophagostomum dentatum | reverse complement strand
GGTAACAACCTTAACCTAGCCAATCCTCAGGCCTCCTTTAGCCGGGTAATCTTTACCTTTGAGTGCTAGGAAAATAATAAGCTACACTGTTTTACCTAAACTCAAATGCACCACCTGGAATACCATGGTTAAAGAGAACCTATTCGGTAACCTCCTGAGTATCTTGTAGAGGATTTACCCAGCATAATCAAAAGGAATACCATAAACAAAAGAATCCTGCTTGGTAACTTTAATATAGTGATCTATACAGGATTTACCCAGCATAATCAGTTCAGATAACCTTGATAAACATATGCTGCTTGGTACCTCCCATATAGTTAGCCAGTCTTACTTAGTATAATCAGTTGAAACTCCGTGGGTAAAGCAACCTAGCTTGGTACCTCTATTCTAATGGTCTATAGAAGATTTACCCTGCTGAAAGACCAACAAGACCTTACCTGGTAGCCCTCCTATAGCGGTCAATCGAGGATTTACCTAGTATAATCAGCTGAAATACCCCAGACAAAGAAATTCTGCTGGTAACTCCCCTACGGTGATCTGTAGAAGCTTTACCCAACATAATCTGTTGAAATACGTTGGACAAAGAGAACTCTCCTTAGTAACTCTACTACACTGACCTATAGAGAACTTACCCAGCAAACATAGCCCTTTAACCTTGGGTAACCGAACAACAGAAGCGCCTTGGAATAAACCAGACTATGAATGCTGACCGTAATACTTGCTATGGGAAATACCCAGCATTTTCCCTTTACCCGGGGTAGATCAAACAGTGAGTGCTTCACCCTCTCACCCACGATACGAATAATTTAGTAACAGGTTAAATGTGCCCAATTTTAGGCAGAAGCAGCTTAAAATTACCCGTAAAATTTGTTCTTCCTTTCATGAAGTACCGTAAGACATGGTAGAATCTATTGGGCTGCACACCCGCCCAAGTTGTTGTCATGTGAGCAGCACAGAATCTGTGAAAGTCATGCAGTGGACTGTAAAGTGAAGACTACAACGGAGGAATGCGTCAAGTTCTATTTTTATACCAAACATATGGCACTGGGTAATAAAGAGCATAGTATGGGACTGCAGTGTGACATTTATGCGCCCAGGTGTGCTGCATTGCAAATCCTCTTCTTGGCTACCTTCTTATCATCGAATGCTGGACAAAAATAGCGGGCAATTTGAAATTTACCCTGCTATGATCCATTTATTATAAGAGAATTGTCAGATTCAGGGAAGGGGTTAGAGGTGCCACAATTTTTTTCCCAGGCAAATAAGCAGCAAATCCCCTCACACCGTAATTTGGAAACAAGTGTTCCAGCAGCTGTATTCATCCGCGATACTGCAAAAACTTAAGGGCCTATGTCGACCATGTCATTTGTTCGCATCACTTTCTACCTTGATCTCTCAGTCTCTTACTTCGCTAGTCCTACTGCTTAACTACCCATGAACAAGAGCCTGAAAGCCCATCAATTAGCTGATCCAGACGATCAATTTTGGCTCAGCAGAGTTGATGGTTGCTTGGTATTTATGACTTATTATACACTTTGTGTGGGCTTCTAGCCAACCCGGAGCCATAATTGCAGGAGGTGTGAGTGTCAGCATGATTTGTTTGCATATTTTTAAAAGATATATCAAAATCTGTGTCGCCTTTGATAATTTTCTCACGATTTAAGATGATTTTGCTTTTTCCTAAAGTCTTTTCTTTTTAAGTAATTATATTCAGGTCAAGGAAGGTTGGGTGCTTATTTTGCTTCAACCAAGGTCTCGTTCCTACCATTCTTTGGGGGCTAAGCCCAGAGATGAGTACATTCAGCGAATTCTTGGTAGTTTTACTTATTCTTGCTAAGAATTACTTATTCTTGCTAAGAACTCTAAATAGCGTATGTATAGATATGCTAAACTGTAAAGAGTTATCGCAAATATATTCCTAATGACCGAGAAGTCGCCTCCAGAAGGTACTGTAGTGAGGCATTTTCGTGGATGAGTTGTCCATTTCAGTGATTTGACTTAGAGGTGCGATATCGATCGAACATGAACGAAATCTCGAAAGCTATTCTATTGACTTTTCTTACTGGACAAATATATCAACTTTTGGCGCCAACATATACCAAAGTGGATAACTCGTCTGTAAGGCTTTTTTTTAATTTCTGGTCATTTTTCAAAATTTTTTTTACTTATTACTATAAATTTTATCTACTCAAAACAGCTAACATATAAATGAGCTCTGTCTTGAAAAATAATAAAAAAACATCTTGATAACAAAGAAGCCCACTACTGACTTTGCAGAAGACACTGTAGAGAAACATTTCTACGTACGAGTTGTCCTTGTCGGTATACTTTGGTCTGATGGTGCAATATCGATCGGACACGAATGAACTCTTGGAATTCATTCTTCTGTCTTCTCAGATTGCATAGGAATATCGTGCTTCAGCTCAAGTGAATACCAAAGTGGACAACTCGTCTGTACGGCATTTTTAAAAAAAATATTCTGTTAATTTTTCGTTTTGCTTATTATTATACGTTTTATTTATTCTAAATAGCTAATATATAAATAAGCTCAGCTTAGAAGAATTTTAAAAAATATTGTAAGGAGAAAGAAGCCGACTCCAGTAGGAGTTGTAGCGAAGCGTATGCATGGACGAGTTGTCCACTCAGTGTACTTGGATCTGGGGGTGCAGTATCGATCGGACATGAATGAAGTCTTAGAATTCGTTCTTTTGCTTTTCAAATCTAGAGAAGGAAAGGACTTGTGGAATAGTGCACTTCTAGTGCCAGGATTAGCAAGGTGGACAACTCGTCCTCAAAAGATCTCCATTTATGCGAGATACATTTCGAAGCACTTTGCTTAGTGAGGAACTGTACTTGTACAATGCCCTTTAATTAGTAAACTGTGAGAAATTCTGTTTTCTCCCTAGTAAGCACTCCCCATGGACTCCCCAGTCATTTACACTAGCGGCAGGACGTCTACACTTGTTACATGCTCTGATTAATAAAGCTGCACTGAAAATGACAGCCACAGTTTAACTTACCAGCGAACCGACGGAATATGACAGCTTACAAGGCTCTTATTATGAAGATCCCTAGAAAAGGTAGAAATTAAAATTACCTCAAGATGATCATTGGAAAGTGGGTAAATCCAGCTGCAATAAGGTGAGGTAATCAGGAAACAGCGTCGAGTGACTCAAATCGACTACGGTTAGGTAGATAGGGGAGGTGTGACTTTGTAGTCACCAATGCGGAAGTTGACAAGGGTAAATAACGAGAGAGCGAGACTTCCTGGATTGTCGCGTGAGCTCACTACATTTCCTCTATAAATAGCTATAAGCCTCGCATAGAAATGAGGTTTAGGTTGCATTAGTAGACAACAATATGGCTGTTTATTTATTGACTGATTCCACGTAATTTTAAAAAAATTTATTACAACTTCAGAATGCCTAAGAAACATGGATAAGAATGAGAGCGGAAAGCACTGGCCCGGTGAGTATTAGATTTTTTTAGAATTAAGGCCATAAGAAGGTGAACCATTTTAAAAGACTAACTAATTTCTACCAGTAAACCTTGAAAATTTTATTTTTACTCTAAAGATGTTAACCCACAATAAAAATGTACCTTAGTATTGAGTGCCCACCTCCTTGGTTCCTATTAAAAATCTAGACCAAGGGCCCATACTTCTCAAAAAAAGGTAACCGAGACTTACTCATTTACTTATTTATTAAACTGTTTTTTAAACTAAAAAATATTCCTTTTAACTCCAATTGTGGTTCGTCTGCTCTATTCTTTCGCACGACTAGCTCATGTAATGACAAAAAAATGAAATAAAATAAAATAAAACAAATAAAAAATAAATAAAATGAATAAATAAATAAACGTGACCCATACTGACATAAACCAGTGTAGGATATAGCTGTAAAATCATCAGCGCTATCAAAATAGAATGCCAAGAAAAGCAAGGAAAAATAAACAGCAAAAAAGAAAAAGGTAGACAATGAATAAGAAAATATTGCCGAAAATCGAAGGCAGAGTAAAAATTCGCCTAAAAAATTTTCAAGTCCCATTTTCGAACAGTCAGAAATTTCAGATAATTTCGCAAAACATATGCTGTTTGGTGATCGATCTTTTGCCAATTATTTGAACTAATTTTTAGTTGAAGTTCTGCGAATTCATTCATCTAACCTTTCATTCAACCTCTTCTCCCCACTCTGTATAGTCTTGCAAGTATTTTGCGCAGAATTTTCTGCGATATACAGTAGCAGCACTCAGCAAACACCATTTTCAGACGTTTTCTTAAAGAAAAATTGAGAGTTTTCAATAGGAAATTAGCTCTGTTATCATAGTAGGTTCCTTATTCATGTCTGCAAGAAAAAGCAGACTAAATGAAGTGCGCTTGTCACTAACCACTAGGCGCTACAGTATACGCGACAGGAGGAGGTCAAAAATCTTTCATGAAATTTACTAAATGTCTCCGTGTAGAAGAAATTTGCCGAATTTTGATCCTGTGAATCCAAAGACTGTGTCGCAGGTGTTGTGGAACTATGAAATAACGCAGCTATGGTGCTTCTAATAGATGATGCTTTTTTAGTCTTCAGAAAATTGTTAGTTCATCATTTTTGCTATCCCTATACTGATTTTTCTGTTCATCAGACTAGAGCAACGCCCAGAAATAGCAATACTATAGTATGCTCTCGATCTTCTTAAGCGAATAAAACCAAAACTGCTGTAGAAGCACTCAGTTGCATACCCTGAATCCACATTCAACTGATACCCTTCTTTCTATTAATCATGTATAGCTCGAAGATTTTTTACTTAGATAGGAGAAGGTCTTTAAGGCATAGATTTTCAAGGTTACCTATATATCTCGATTCAAAAAAATGTGCTTATAAAAATATTGTGAAATCTCTGGCAGATCTACACCATCAGAAAATATTTTTAAAAAATGATAAAATGGGCTTGTCGCAAAAACTTCTCAACCACCTCAAATTTCTGGCTGCTTTGTAAAAATTCTTATCCGAACATATTTTCTGCGTATAATTTTTGGTAAATTAAAACTCTCCATGGTATTTTAATGCCAATTTATTAGTTGTACTAAAAGAATACAATTCATATCATTTGGAAGCGCTCTTACGAAAATGTCATAAGCTTCGCAAATTTTTGACAAATTTTCTGGAAAAAAGTACTTGACGTTTAACCACTATGCGCTTAAATGCAACCAAAACGTACCGGTTAAATTTCCTGCAGACTTAGAGGAACACTAAAAACTTGTTTTCTCCCCTTTTAGTTTCCTTCTGTAAGTGGTACTGCAGATAATTCTCAAAAATTCTATTTACCAAAGGGCAGCTCTACTTCCCACAAAGCAGCTGCTCATTAAGTTCTTAAAATATGCTTGAAAAGGTTCTCACATCGAACGATTCTCACGAGACTAATTAGCACTGCTACAAAGTCATGAGATTCGAACTCTTGGAAAACTTAATTAAGATATTCTGAAAATACACCTAGCAAGCGCTGAATGTTGCGAAAACAAATGCAGAATACCCTGGACATTTTCGAACTTCAGTTGCTCTAATCTCTGGATTTCAGCGAACCATGGAGACATGTACCTGGGGCTCAGTGAAATGGGTTAGGGATTATGCGACTTCACGTCATAGCCTTCTAAGGAGCACGAGAGGCTAAAAGACAGTTGGAGTTGTATGTATTTAGAGAGCCTGGCCCTAATAATCGCAGTTTATAACCTTTATCTTAAAAAACCAGTTTCTAAAGCTTTTTCGAGTCGAAATTTTAGAATTTTTTCCAAGAAATCAGTTTTCAAAAAATTTTCGAGTAAAAATTTTTGAATTTCGTAGAATGTTACTAATAGGACCAAGAATTCCGTAGCTTAATTCTATCACTGTGCTAGACTTCCTCGTCTTATATGCCCTGGGTGAAGGGGCGGTCCTGGACAACCCATCCATGCCCTAAATTGAGGAAATAACCAGCATCGTCCTCTTACCCAGGGTAAGTCAGATGATATGAGATTATACAGCTATCTATATACCAAAAGCCCTATAAACCATATAGATCATTTCATTAGCTTTAAGCAAACGAGGTACTGGTTACTGCCTCAACAAACAGGCAAAGGCAAGCGACAACTCCAGGGACTACTTCTTACCCAGGGTATATCAGATGGTGAAATCAGCCCCAGAAATGGCTTTGACCTAAGATGGGGTTTCTTCGCTTCCTGTTTTGGCTAACAAGTCCCTAACTAAAAAATTTACTAAATTCTACTTCCGCATGCTCTGTACAATGGTTTATCAGCTACTGTTTACCCTTACCAAGTAATATCTCTTAATTAAAAATTGAGCAAACATCGAGGAATGAGGAGGATGCGGAGGCGGAGAGGGTAGAGCTCAACAAGGTTTTGGCCTCTGCAAGTTCCTTGCCAGGAAAGTGAAAATTCTAGAAAAAAAGAGTATAGATTCAAAGGTTAGTCTAAAGAGTTGGAATTTTAAGAAATCTCAAGAGTTAATTACCGCTGCAGTGGTTTTTCTAAGGTTTTCTGTTTTTCAGAACAAACAAAAACTTACTTACTCCTTCTAACTACCGTGAATTGAAAAAAAAACGACTTAAGAAAGAATAGAGATTTCATTCTTGGAAGCAGTAAGTAGTAGAAGCCCTCTCCTAGTCTATGCTTTTTCGAAATTTATTTCTAGTGGAAGACTTCTTGCAGCGTAAGTGCAAAACCATCTTGAACTCATTATCCTAATGAGTCTTCGCTCCCAAAAGATACCAGTTTTATGAGACAAAAAGTGCATATACGTCACCAAACTCATCTCTTAGTAGCTTTTCTGAAAGCCTCCTTTAGTTAACTCTCAAATTACCGTCTTACACGATCTGCATATATTTGAAGCGAATTTTCCCGTGAAATTTTCCGTGATGGCTATTAATTTTCAAACCAGAAACAGAAAAATTCCTTCACGGCATGTACCGTTACAACATATCATAATTCTAGGTTACTAAAATCGGTATCCTAACGGTCTCGAATTCATATTATCCATAGAATACCATAAATTTCCAGAAATTTCAGGAATGTCCCAGCTTTCCAGACTCCCAGACCCCAGTAACCGAGGTAGACAAGGAAAAAACACTGATGCAAATGGATTTCTCGAAATTCTCACAGAGTTCAAGAAAGTCGCCGAAGAAAAAATGTCCAGCACTCGCTCAAGAACGGAAAATTAACGACTGGTTAAAAATTGATTTTTTTTTTCAAATTAGCATCGCCGATGAAATCAATTTTAATTACCTTCCAAACCTTATGACGTTTTTTTTGAATGTAGAGAAGTCCTGCCATAATCTACAGATTAATGTTTTGCAACATATTAGAAGGCCTAGCCAAGATCAAAAGAGTTTTCTCTGCGCTGGGAATATGCCAAGATAAAAGGTCCGCGCTTGCATCTTAACGTTAAAAATCCAGGTGCTTGCTCTGCCTGGGCTTCATTTCTCGCAAATTTTTGGCTGAAACAAAGCATAAACAGTTTTTCGAGCTAATTGAAACCTGCACAGCAATTTGGGATCCATTCGGCGCAAAATTTCTTACGGCTTTCAGCGGTTGCCCAATGCCCAACATCACTTCTGCGATAATCATGTAAATGACTTGAATGAAAATCTTTTTAAGAGATTTTCAAGATAATGACGAGTTTCCATAGCTACGTAGATAAACTGGACAAATAGAGGTAGACGCATTACGTATATTCAAGGATCAGGAGTCCAAATATAGGAATAAAGAGGATAATCAGGGAAGAAAAGAGGCTTGACAGACTTGACTAAATCCTCTACAAACTCTAGAATGAAGCGGTTCAAAACAGATCATTTATTTAAGTGATAACGAGATTTACTTTGTCCAAATATAGAAAAAGAAGGATATATCATCACTTAGGCAAGAATCTAAAGACTACTCTCAGATAACGATAAAGTGGGTTGTTTTGAATTTAAATCTGAGCGTTCATTCACTGATCTTTGAAATATTCTAAGCTCTACACAAAATATTTCATGAGAAATTGTGCTAGGTCTTCGAAAAGATAATTTTGCAAATGGATTATTTTACCGTAATTCTTCAGAAACAAACGCTATCAATTCCCGGATGAATTATGCCGTAGATCGAGCTATTTCAGAGAATCGTTTACTAAAATTCCTACATCAAGTGAGAAGAAATTAGACAAATTTCATGTCAAGCTTGATGCTGCCTGAGACAAAAATCCGAATTCTCGAAACGCTAAGCAATTTCGTGTTTGTTTTCCTATTCCCAAATTATGCGACCCACCTTGCAAACGTGGAATTCCAGGCCAGTCGCATCAGTTCCTTGTATGTTGGCTAGAAAAGCTACATTCCATAGAATCCAGGATCTAATTGTAGTAGATGTAGCAAATGAAGACAGTAACGAGAAAAACAAGCAGTGAAATAGAATGGAGTAGGAAGTCAAAGAGATGGTAAACATTTGACGGAAAGAAATAATCTTAATAACTTTGGCTTAGCTAGACAGCCAGAAAAGCTTGATACATCTTAAATCTGAGAATGCGAAGTCCTGAAATAGCCTACACACTGAAGGTAAAGGTTTTAAATATCATTTAAAAAGCTAAAGAATCGCTTAAATTAAATTAAATTAAATTAAATTAAATTAAATTAACGATGAATAAACAAAATCAATAATAAATAAATAAAATAAAACAAATAAACAAATAAGTAAATAAATAGGTTAATAAAAATTTCAAATGAAGTAGTCTTGTTTATTTTCGCTTCTAGTAATCTGTATCTAAACGTCTGCTAAATAATCAAGTCTTACGAAACTGTGAGAGTAAAAAAGTAGCTCTTAGAATCTTCTAAATTGCATAGGACTTCTCTTTTTTATCTTCTCAAAAAAACTTTTCACATAAGTAAATGCAACTTTTCAAGGAAGAAAACGACAAAAAGGAAAAAGAAATGTTGTCAAAAAAGATTGACAACATTAGGATTACCTGCATTTTATTTATATAATGAAATAACATCCTTTACTACAGCTAATTTATTTCGGATTGACTTATGGACGAGTTGTAGGGAATTCCTGGAGCCAGGCTCAGGATGTTTTAAATTCTCAAATACGTAGGTTTTGCTTTTTTCCTACATAGGCAAACATTCCCCTGATACAATAGCTAATACAGTGAGGAACTTTTGAAAAAAGAAAAATTTAAGAAGACGGGAGTTGAGAAACTATTCTATGCATTTTAGACCACAATCTTGCCCTTCCTCTGTTCAAAACCTTCAAAAAATTCGCCCCAGCTATTCATGGACGAGTTGCCCCATAGATCACGCCAAAGCAAACTCGTACATCTAATCCATAGCTTCCAGACAATTCGAAACCCGCATTATTAAACACATTAAACTGAACACACCTGACGAACGCATCGAGCATCTGCCGAAGTGAGCGACACTGGGCGGCCACGCCCTTCGGCGTCGTCGCCGCCGTACGAGTTTCGACGACAGCCACCGTCATTCAGAAGCTGATGCGGGTCGAATGACTGGCCGGAACGCTGAGAGAAGCACGTGGTGTGAGGAAGTCACGGATAATGCGGATAAGCACATCGAACTCATCGCCGAGATAAGCGCGAGGATGGATATAGGGCTAATGTTAAGCGAGTTTTGTTAGAGATGACTTTTAAGAGAGTATTTATAGAACCAGAGAAGTATAAACAGCTTGAAGGATACGTCGTAGTAACAAGGCAGGCCTAAAAAGAAAAGTAACCAACATAGGTCCTATTGGGAGGATTTTCTGCAGTACTCAGGAGTAAGCGAATAAAATGAGGCCTCCTAGAAAGATGTTACAATTATTTCTAGAAAATTCGATTTCAGTATTGAGAAATATGCATCCTGAATTACTAAAAATGCATACTCATTGTTATTCTGCATACTCAACTTTAATTGCAAAACAAAAACACCCGCGAGGATTCGAACCTTTGGGCTCCAGCAACCAAGGCAAACATCTAGACCACTGCGCCATACAACACCTGGTGATCACATGTGTGAGCTTGTTCGTCACCTCCTAATTCTCAGCAATTTTTCTGAATAAATTGAATTGGGCTAAAACTGCTCTTATTACGCTCTTACCTAAGTCACTTGCAGTATATTTCCCATCTCGTCTCCAAATCTCGCTTCGACGAGGAACATTGCATCTACTCTCTTTTTCGCGGATTATGACTAGTGAGGTGGGCGGAGCCAGGCACCCAAGGGGATGCCAGCCGTGTTCAAACAGGTTAAAACACGGAGAACTAGCGTAATGTTGATCCATTGTTTTCGTTTCGACATGGTTCCTTGCTTTTCAAGCTGCCTTGGACTCCCTTTGTAGTCCAAAGCAAATTTGGCCCCGCCCACCTCACTAGTCATAGTCCACGAAAAAAAGAGTACATGGTTACTAATTCCCTATCAAACACCACCTCTTACCACTAGGGGTATTCCTATAAGAGGAATATAAACTATAATCCTTACTACCACTGCTTAAATGTGTTCTATGTTCCTTGTGGACCAGCGTAAAGAACAAGCATTTATCAAAGAAAGCAGAAAGCACAACCCAGAATTAGCAAATAATTACGGGTTTACGCGCTTAAAATCACTAAATTACTTGTGTGGGGTCATCCTTAGCTTCTTTCGGTATACACAACGACAAATTTAAGATCGCAATAAGTAGGCTGATGACAAAACATACAGCGGCATGCAAATTATGCATTAGCTGGGCCAAAATAATGTACTGACGCATTAAACAGCCATGCGGAGGAAGATAAAATTAGTGGCATTCATGAAATTAGTCGCGTCTTGATTCCGAGGTGATTTTTTTCAAAGTTTCCAAGAGCTGAAAAACAAGAACCTTGAAGATTTTGTGTTTTTCCCACATATAATCAACCCTCTGATGTAGTACCTGATCCAGGGATAAAACTGTGAGCTAATGGAAGCTTATAGGCTAAATATGCGCCGAGCAAACGATAGCTTGCCTCATTTACTTCTAAACATTAGGGAGGATTCTCAGCAGCAAAAAAACTGATGGAGGAATGGTAACGCGCATGTGTTTCTATGGCGCAGTGGATAGCGCGCTAGCCTTCCGAACGGTGAGAATAAGGTTCGGATCTGGGCCGAGGTTTCTGTTTTGCTGTGCAATTTTCTTCTGTTTCGAATTCCAACATTAAATCGGGGTTACAGTTTTGCATTTACACGCCTAAAGAACCCAAATTTTGTTCCTGCTCTCATGTAAGTAACCACTACCTATATAGAAGGAGTAGATCACCTTCCCCCCCCCCCCACTTCCCCCAATGAATAACAGTAAGCTGTGGTAAACGCAGCAGAAAAAAAAACGCAGGTCACAAGTTTCGAAAATACCAGACAATATATATCCAAAGCAATTTATTCGTGTATGTAGGAAGGGAAACCCTTTTTAGTAAGTGGGAAAGGCGAGCGAAAACCTTCACTGTCTCCGGGATACACTTAGTAAACATCTTCTAAGGCACTTATTTGCCGCCCCCAAGCTTGAGCCAGGAACACCTCAAACCACCACAGGAAGGCCAAATTTTATAGCTTCCTACATACTCATCGAAAGTACATATGTCGGAACTCCATACTAAGGTCCATTAGCCAGCTATTCCGGAAGTGATTAAAAGTTCACCCTCTTTAGTTGTATATTCCTAGTACAAGTAATTAGTACATTTGGTAGCGTATTGGACGCTACGGACTGGTAGCTGGATGAGTTCATTTTCGGATGACGGCCTGAACCCTCATCAAGTATGGCCTTCCGAATGACGTGCGTAATTGCATTGCATGTTATTCATACGGCACATGGAGATGTGGATGGGATCTTTGATCGATGCCCATAGGTCACCCCGATATAGGGTAATATACATTATTCTAGGAGAATGTAGAATAGGTAGTGATAAGCTTGTTCGTAAGGGGTAACCCTCAAGAGACAATTCCTTTAGGTAGAAAAGGAAAACGCATGCAAATGCATATACACGCTCGCAAATTCACTCAGATACACATTTTTTACAAGGAAAGCGCACATAAACGCATGCATACACTTGCAAATACACATACACACATTTTGCAAGGAAAACGCATGTAAATGCATTTGGTACTAGCATTTTCTAGTAGGTGCATCAGAAAACTTTGAAAAATAAGCCGTCAAAACTTCTTTCGGCGCCGCGAGCGGTAGATTCAGTGTAAGTAGTGTCATTCGACCGAGTCAAGCCTGTACTTTCTGCTATCATTCTCATTCTACATTTATGCTTCTGCGAATAAGTACTTTTAATTCAGAACCGCTTATTAAGAGAAATGCGTCAGTTGTATGACGGGTGACACCGCAGCATTGCCTCACTACAGTTTTGTGCTCACAGTGGAATCCGTTGTACAGATGCGTCCGAGGTCCTCTACGGGTTGGATGTATGAAGGCTTGTTCCCCGCTTACGGATTGAAACACTGCAGACTGAACCTGGTGTATGTAGTTACACCCCCTTATATATCGATATTGTTTACTATGGTTCGCCCATATAAGTTCCGCAAGTGATCGCAGTCAGTTACATCCGTGTTGTATTGATTTTAGCCCGCCGCTTTTGTATATTTGGGTTGAGCATAAAGTAGAAGATGGTGGTCTCTGAATCACCTCAGAACTTATGTGGTGGGGTTATTTAGGAAGTAAAGGAAGAACCGTCCACTATGCGAGCGCTTTGCCATAGAGTTACGGTGAATGGACTGACTCGAGTGCAGTTCCACTCCGAAGAATGGACGTGGTATAGACTTTTGAAGATTCCTTAGCGAACTACTAATGAAAGGGTTGATTAACCGAGGCACCAAGGAGGTCACATTGACGGTCTAGTTCAAGCCCGAAACAGTTAATGTGAAATTCAAGCTTACATAGCGATTGAGCTTGGGTATTCAATCTTGTACTGTTACTAGTTGAGCCTTACAATAATAGCCTAAAAGCTTTACTAGACTAAAAACGCGTCTAGTAGAAAAGGTCTGCGCTGATAATATTACTGCTATGCAAAAATTCAAAAGGTTTTAGATCGGTTTTTTTAGCTCATGCATTTTAACCATCTCAGATAACCCATCTTTTTTATCTCAAAAGATTTTTCAGTTCACTCCATTTATTTGTTCTCTAAACTCGTAAATTTTTGTAGAATTTTGAAGCTTTTACGCGATTTTGCGCAATAACCTCAACTCGACTCAGTTTTCATTTAGAAAACGTGCAGCAAGTTCCCAATTTTTATCTTCTAGAGCTTGTGCGAAGTCGAATTTTCCAATCCAGGCTTTTACGCAGCCACTCCTCTAAACCCTGACAATACTAAATTAACCACGATTAAGTGTTCTGCTGCAGACAATTACAAATGTGTGAAAAAACTATGCAGAGCTTCTTCACACATGAAATGGTCTCCACATGAGTGGTGGTTCTAGTAATATACAGCAAAGCAATACGCTAAGGGCAAAGTCACAATATACTCTCTCCTATTCTAATATACGTGTATTTCTCCAAGAACCCCGTTCATGGATACTCATTAATCAAACAGCATCAGCCTCCCGTGACTTTTTTGTCCCACAAAGCACAATAGCCTATTTAAGAAACGTGGGTGATATTCTAGAAGCATTGTCGTGACCAGTTAAGTAGAGTTTAGTAACCATATCCAATTTCGATCATACATCAGTGGGATGAACGGAATAAACAAAATTAATAAAAGTTTCTTGTGGGCAAGAGAGATTGCTTCTAGCTAGCATAATGCTATAAAATATTTGCAGGTATTAGAAGAAACAAAAGCGTAGATAAACTCATTTGAAGAAAACCTATGAGACAAGTTTTAAAAGGCAAAAGAAGCATCAAGGTTCTTCCCAGCAGACTATGCAGACATTCCGCCGTTACTGCTAAGTAAGTGAGCAACCAGTAATTTGAATCCGTTCGAAAACAAACAAAAACAAGACACTCCTAGTTGTTTCGCATTTCGAAAAGCAATCATCGTTCCAAGTGTGTTTGGAATCCGTAAACACTTCTTTTTACGATTCTTCGCACTGAAACGCCATGCTAGCTTCGGTTAATTTAACCGGAACCAAGGCTTGCGAAATATCTCCAGAATTTAGAACTAGGTATTTCGAGTATGAGGATTTTCGTTTCGACCCGTGAGGCAAAATATATAGGATTTCTGCCTTTGCTCCAAAAATTCTATGTCCGAGAGAAACCGGATTTAACCGGACTGAATCTGCTTTTGCGTTCATCTACCTAAATGCCTAAAATTTTTAATACCTATAAGAAAGGGATTATTATAAACTTCGAAAAACTGCAAAACAGCTTTACTAGGAAACCTTGGCATAGCACACGTGGTATAGACTACTCTAATCTTCCAAGTGCTAGTATAAGAAACAATTCTCTAGGCCTTCCACTTTTATATCAAAGACGCAAGAGAAATGACATCATCATGGCTCATAAAATATTATCTGGTTATGTAGAAAATAAAAATGATTTCTTCACCTTTCAAAGATCAAACACCCGAGGACCTCAAATTAAAATTGAATCTAGTGTTCCTAAAACTTCTATAAGACGTTATTATTTCATAAGTAGAGCTGGCTCTGACTATTTAGCATTAAGCAAAAAACATCCCACACCTCCTAAACTTATTTCGTTTATAAAAATTACTGATGAATTTCTCGAACGTACAAATTCAAGAAGTTTCTTATAGATTGTCTGTTGTAAATATGTAAATGTCGTGAACATATTGTGTGATTGTGTCCAACTCTAAACTATAATTGTAAACATAGCATGCCATGTAGTAATAAAGATAAAGATAAATCGTAATCGGCTCAAGATGTCGGTAACAAAATTTTTTTCAGCGCCAGATGAGCGATAAGCTATGGAATTTATACGGTTGAGCTCATAATGCTGGCCAAGTGTGCATGACTCTCTTTTTCATCATCGCCTTCGAAAAAAAAANCGGCTTCCAAAATTGCACCTTCCTCTCCTTTGTAAGATTGGTCACTTGTTTTTTTTCACCAAACTGGCCATGCCTGTTGTCACGACAAATCAATTCAAAGCAGTACACCCTACTTAACGTGTATGGTACTTACTGATGAGTTTTGAACGCACATGAACAAGGCAGTGCTGAAGAAGGTGTTGCCAAATGCGACAATGAACCTCGCGAGCCGTCGATCCGTTCATGGAATCTAATGAGGTGGATCGAAATTCTCCTTACAAGCTGGTAGAACGGATCTGTAGGAGCGTTGAACGAAATAACAGATGTCAATATGAAGATGGAAGAAAGAGGGGACGGTGGGACTGATAAATGGCCAATCTAATTTCTGTCCCCCTACGGAATGAATGTGATCTCTTACCAGAAATTGAAGTAAACAAACATGAAGAAGGAGATGCCAATAAAGAGATGTATGAACTGTACGAAAGAAGCAGTATAAATCACAAAAGTTGCCTCGCGGTATCTTGGGACCTAGGAGTAGAAGAACTGAGCTCTAAAAACTTTGCTATTTCTCAAGATGGTTTTACGGCCTTGACCACGAATTTTCATGCTGTAAAAACTTCTGGCCTCGAATTTTGGCCCTGCGCTCTTTCAGCAAGTTTTTTACGTTACCGTAGCTGCTTTTGTCGGGACTTTTTTTAGCACACTTTAACCGCACTGAACAAGCGCGGCTGCCTGAAAAAAGGCATTTTCTCTGAGATCAAAGGATAGTGGCGTTTTTTTTTTCATCTAAGTATTCCTTGAGTTCAAGACTAAAGAAATGTGATGCAAAAAACGTGCTTTCTACGAATCCAACAATTACATCTAGAGGGCACCAAATAGTAACGCTTTTTAGTGGCCGTAAAAGAGGCCGTTAATTTACGTTAGCTCACCCTAGTAGAGGTGCATGGCCTGTTTCATCAAATACCACTACAAATGATGGACAGAAGAGTGAGTGCACTTTAAAGTCTTGTAAAACATTAGTTAAAAATTCTCAGAAAGCAAACTTTTAAGGCAGGTTTTCTCAAGAGGTAAACTATAAAGAAGGGACAAAAAAGCTTCGGATATCTCATACTTCCGTCTCTTGGAATTTACAGAAAAAGAATGAAATACAGTAATATCCAGCTTGAAATAATATTCTATAAGTTATTTAAAGCTAACGAGACAAAAAAATTCTTCAGATTTTCTTTAGCGAACACTCAGAACAAATTGGTGAACTTCTCAGTAGCATTGTAGGAGAAAGAAATTTCTCGAAAAAGTTGAGGAAATAGCCATTGCTCAGCAGTGTATCGGAATCAGACGCAGATGGAAAAAAACGCGAAATGTGTGCTGTCATGGACGAAATAATGAATTTTCCTCGAAATTGAGAGAGACACGAAACTGCAGTGGGCTAGGCCTTCTGTGAAAGCATTGAATTTACCCAGGCTTGAGATTAACATTTCTAGCCACTTCCATCACATTATTCCAATGGGTTCTCTGCCACCATCCACTAACAGAAAAATTTTAATCTTTGAGATTTCAGCTACAATCCTTTTGGTAATATATCATGTGGTACAATCTACATGATCAGAAAGTGTAATCAGAAGTACATCGAAGAAATAGAGGTACTTTTACACGGACGATTAGATGAGCATATGCAGGCATTATGGGGTCCAGTACCCTGTCCAGCCAACTCATTCAGTGGACACAGAATACTTATGCATACGCATATGTATGCACTGAAGCGTAATCCGTTCCTTTGCGTTTATACTCTTAACCTTAAATGTTTTACTTATTTGCTGCAGGCTCTACGGCACACACATGTGATCCTTTGTCTGCTTTATTTGGTTTTTTGCTGTATTTTTTTAGTTGCGGTCATGCATTGAGTTGCAGTGTTATTTTATACTAACCCGTTTCTTACACCTGTGTACCTCAGCGCACATTTAGTGCACTGAGTAAATAAGTAAATATATGCAAAGGCCTCAGCGGTTACGACAACTGTACTGTGTCGCTCCAAGAAGTCTACCCTGGGACAAAATTGTTAGCGGCTATGGAGATAAGACGAGAAAAAGATATAAAAAGAAGGAAGAGTTAGTAGAAAGCCTGGGGCTGATGGCGTAAACAACATCATAAACAACAATACACGAACCAAGATTGTGCATTATTTCACTTAGACGAGCTGCAGCTACTGCTACTACGTGCCTATCCCACTCTCCAACTTTACTCGCTCAATTACAAGAAACATCATGCCATACTTGCTGAGCAGAGGTGATCACGGTTGTACATCGAATAAAAGTGCGATATTTTGATGGATTATAGGTCTGCATGGTTTTACTATAAATATAATCTTTTTTTCATTTGTGTAGGACATTCATTCACTTACTGACGAGCAGAAAGGCACGTCCTCTGCTTTCTGGTCTAGTTTACGTACAAGAGTTTAGTATAAGACGAATGCTAGGCATACTCCTCTTTCATCTTCTTTACAGTATACTATTTTTATATTGTTTTATTGACTATAGTTACAAGATTCTAGTAGGTTCTTCGTTTCTGTGCTGCAGTAGAACAGCACCTGCCACCTAACAGCTTTGAGAGCAACGTTTCAAAGTTCTCTCATTCAGATAAAAGTGCGTTTAGTTTGTCACGCGATGTTCGAAGTTTCTAATGGATGGGCACTTCGAGCTGATTTTACCCTTCCCTGCTCTAATCTAGGAAATGAAAGCACATGCTAGAAGCACTTTCAAATGAAAACACAAAAAACCTATGACTAACGCCCATTTAAGCGGGGATACTGATGATCGGAAAAATGGAAAATTACGAAAAGCTCATTAAAATTCGTCACTAAATGTTACTGCTGTGGTTATTACTGTAATAAGCTAACATTAAATAATGAGTACAGTACTTTACGCTCTCCTCCTCATTTCTAATGGTGCCAAAAAAACCTGCCCAATGAAAGAAACATGATGTAGAATTTTAAAAAATAGGACGCAGACGTAAAAGTGCAGACTAGATAGTGATTAATTAGCCTTAATTATGAAGAATGAAGTTTTATAAGGAAACCGAAGGTATGCGCACATCGATAGGTTACAAAGGAGCTCGTTCACGTTGCGGGTGCGCAACTAAACTTTTTCTGCTGCTCAGCCAACTTTGACAAAAACTTCTGTGCAAAAGCCTAGCTTCTCTCGGCTATTTTTTTTGTATATGAAGCGGACAATCCAGCAGTGGATGTGCAAAGCTCAAAAACGATGACGTGAAGGCACTCTTGGGCGAATCTTAGCAATAGATCTATATCTACCCACCTGATTTCACAACGACAATGCGACCGAACGCTGCCTTTAACTGCCAATCTTCTTGGATTGAGTATCTCTCAAATTCAAGAAAGCCTCCTGACCCGATAAGCGAGCGAAGGCGATGAGTCCTCTCATCTACCCACACGAGAATAAGAAAAGCGGAAGCTTCGCAAGATTATATTGCAGCAAAGAGATAATGAGTGTTTCAGAACAAAGCAGGAAATCTTATAAAGCAAGAAATTCGCGACGAATAACTTCCTTGCCTCAGTACAGGTGACGTGTGCGTTGCGTGTCTAGTAGGGACAGTGAAGAATGCCGTAAGTGCATCGTTATGGGTGCTTTCACTGCAGCTGTTATCTAAAAGATCTCAAGCTCAGTGGGAAAAAATCGTGCACTGGTCCACAAAATTTGCAACTAGTTGACAATCTTAGGAGAATGTGCTAACAAGAAAGAAATAAATGAGAGAGAATTGCCCATAGACGAGAAGTCACCACTAGTAGCCAGTGTTGGATGGACTAAGTACTGTCATGGCTCGTGCACGACATTTCCCTTCAAGGTTCGCGCCTTCGACGTATGCCGCGGTCTCGCCGCGATGGTGGTGCTTCCCTGCAGCGGTCTGTCTCCTGTCCGCGTATGGTTTACATGTGCCGGTCTCTGTATTCCTCCGCGGCGCCGTGGTAAGCAGGCTATAAAATTCTGCAGAAGATTCTGTGCGTATCCTCGCGCGCGTACCAACGTTGGATCAAGAAAGTCGTTGCACCATAGCAGCATCACTTCGTCGACTACAGCTCCAGCGTTGTACGTGGATTCAGGCTTCATTTGCCTTTCTCCCTTCTTTTTGTTGGTACAGTTCATTCTCTATATTTTCTTACACACTTAACTTGTGTTCAGCCTCGGGAACATAAAGTGGCTAATGTAATCTGGTGTACTTATGTGTTAGTATTCAGACACAGATCTTAAATATTTTATATACTCACGCTCACCTAGATGACACCGTTTCATCAGCGCTAAGTCGGTAGGCTTCTAAACCGCGCATGCCTAGACATTAATGCGACGTGCTTGTACTAAGTCTGCACTTGTTTTGGTCTTGAATGGTCAAATCGAGTTACACATACAGGTCGGGCACGAGACCACTCGATGGCATCGAACTAGCTGCCTTTCCCAAGGATGAGGAAATACCAAAACAAGGAGTAGATAAGATATTTTAACTTCCGCCCACCATTTTAACTTTCTCAGACTTAGGAACTGTTTCGAGAGGGAAATACTACGCCGGTAGAATTCTAGTAGGTTCACTGCTTTTCTTCAAAACAAAGAAGAGAAATAAAGATTGTCACGGTAAGAAAAATCGGACTATCAAGTTCATAGCACCTATAGTTCACATCTACGAGAACTAGTTAAGAAACCAGTGCTAGAACAATAAGTGGAAGAAGAAGAAATCCAAAAATCGTGTTGTATTAGATCCTCAGAAGGCAAGCGGAGCAATGAAGCGCACAACCGGTTGTTCAGAAGTTCAAGTAATTTTTCATTCGGCTCTGTCAACCAGTAGACGGAACAATGGTGAAGAGCAGACGAAGAAAAACGATTCCAAAGTTGCGAATGACGCGAAGCTTCCATAATTTACCACAGTTCTTGTGTTTTCATAGGGTTCAAAACAGCCATTCAAAAAGGGTGTGCTTCTTTTCCTACTAGAAGTACATAAAACTGCCTCGAATGAAAAAAATATTTTAACTTTTAAAGGTCTTGTAGGAACTTAGATAGGAAAAACCGTAGATGCATCAGGGAAACACAACTTCACATTCCTGAAGCTAGAGAGTTCTTTCGTAGGCTAACATTACAGCAGCGAAACTAGTAATTTTTGAATCCCTCAGTCCAGTCACTCAAAAGTTTGTGGAAGTCCGCGAAGGGAATAAAAGTACGACGGTTCTCTTTTAAGTACCTCGGAACAGCACCGTTACGGTGGCCTTTAAAAATAGATGGCCCCGGGGACCACATTCATCACTCGCTTCATCGTAGGTGAAAGAATAGTGCTTGCCGTCTGTTGTAGAACTTTTCCGTTCAAAATACACTGAATAAGCATTTTTCGATAACCCTGCAGTGCCTAGGTATAGGCGAGTATCCAGCACTGCATCGCAACCCTACGAAACTGAATGATGAATGCACCCCTTAACCATGGTAAGTCAGCAGGCGCTTCAGTCTAAAAATGAAATAGCCAACAGAGGAGCTTCTCTCTGTAACACAATACAGTATAACGGACCCCTGATATTATATTTCATCTTAGGCATTTGGCTATCGTTTTATGAAGAGAAATTCTGCGAAATTTGATAGAATGGATTTGGCTCCGTTGGAAAGATACCATTTTGAAGATTTGGCAATGAATCCATACCCTAGCTGGTTTTCGCGATTGACAAAAAAGCTAAAGAGAAGAAGAGCGAGGAGATAGGTCGTGAGATTCTACAGTAGCTGGTGAACTCCTGAAATGGAAATCAACTGGGATCCAAATTCGTATATTACTTTTATTCTACAAGAGTCGCTAACAAGTGTTTGTTGTCTGCCTATCTGTCAAGAGTTGTGTAGAACGTAAATAGCACTAACAACCTAAATTAGATAAGTAAGATGTAAGTGATGGTGTAGAAAAAAACAGAGCGATTTTCACTACAACGTTTCTTAAGCCGGCTTATTTATAGACGCTCGCCTGTGCACACAGACAAGGAAATGAATTGAGATTGACTGCTGTCTGACTAACATGAGAGAAAAAATGCTGCATGTAGTCGAACTAGCAAATTTCCGGGTTGTCTTGAAATCTATACTTAGCTAGAGGGTTTAAAGCAGAAAATCGTATCAAAGTTCTGAACACCTCTTTTGCCCGAAAAAAATAAACCTGTTTATAAAAAAAACTCTATAATGTCAAACGATGAGTATCAAAATGCTCACTTGTGAACGGCTAATCCTTACATTCGGCAAAAAATGTGGAAGTGAAAGGCGAACTACCATGCTGGCGTGATAGTCTTGCTAAATTTTTCTTACAAACCTTTCCCACTTCCTGAACGTGTAGAGGAGTTCGCTGATAGAAATAAACTTACGCAGGTATTTTGTGCTTGCTTATGTTCAGAATTTAGGATATCAACAAGTTTTGAGGTGTAGTGGAACAATTCAGCAAAAAAGTTTAACAGCTAAGGTACCAGTATAAAAATGGAAGGTTGTAGGTTTGTGTGTCGTGCGCAAGTATGTCTGGCGCGCGGTTTAGCCCAGTAGAACACCAACTAGTAGAAGACTTTATTGTAATAGGTCACAGACAAAGTCCGCGGAATAGTGCTCATTAACCTTCAGCTGTACCTGCTACCAGATATGAACTATCAGAAGGATCGAAGAAGTGAAGAATAAGAAGAATAGTACCACCTCACCTACTCGACCCCTTTTATATGTAGTGCCATATAGTATAAACAACACATACAATCATTCTCACTCATATACCAAATTATGGTACTACTACCATACAACATGTTTACTTACTGCATATACTATCAATACGGTATATCTGAAGTTATTTGCGAACAAACAAAAAAATGATCAAAAACCCTGCAAAAGTGCGGGCTAAAGTGACCAAGCTCAATCGGTTATTGTGGCAAATACAAAATACAGAAATATATGGCTGAGAAAGCAGGCAGTTATGCAGGCGCTAAAAACCAGTAGAATTTCGCTTTATAAATTTTATCTTACCGCATTTTGAAAACAATTTC
>KN549960.1:34689-47891 GCA_000797555.1 Oesophagostomum dentatum | reverse complement strand
GAAATATACAAAGCAGCGCAAACCCAAACTGCAGTTCACGTAGCCAACAGATACATCATAAGTTAATATTATTTACGTCAACATGTATGCCCCTAGAACGCGGATGAATGAAATGAATACACGAGAAGGGTGAAACGGACGGATCGGGAGATTCTCTACACACAGAACTTCGTTTCAAAATGTCATAACTTACAATATAAAATGGCGCCGCTAGCAGCAGGAGTAGCACACGAAAACATCAACAAGTACGAGTAATCACCATTTCATATCATAAAAACGGGAAAACGGAAAGGGAGGGGAAACGGGTTGAAGTGTGTGGGAACTGAATCTTCACAAGCAGCACTGGCTGAGCAAATCGTATTAAAACGACAACAGCTTTACAAAAACATTTATAAAAACAGAAGGACAAGTTGATTGAGGGTGACCGTGAAACAACCGGGTAACACCTGGTCGAATCCCGATAAACACACGACAATGAAGAGACTCACACTGAAACCACTTACAAAACATAGAACTCTTGACCCGATGATGCCAGGTGCACAAAAATAGGGACAGACAAAGTACCGAAAACGCCGAATTAACAGACTTGATAAGATTACTACGTACTCACTGTGAAATTAATTAAACCAATTCTACTAGTTCAGTATACAATAATCGTTCTTGTATTAAAATAAAATTCTGAACGATGGATTTTAGGGAGCACAGGGGCATAGGTGATAATGATGTTGCATGCGCATTTTTACACAACCTGTCAACAGTAGCGAAAAACAAAGAACTGTCAAACTCACGCACAATTAGGGCGGAGCTCACGCATCTAGAAGAGTTAATAATTATAACTGTTTACTATATTACTTACATACGGTAATCCCGAGCAGTGAAATGATTGGTACAATGTAAGCGGTGAAGGAATCAATTGAAAAAGAAGACAAAAATCAAGGGAATAGAAGATGAAGAACCGGACAAACGAGGACCTTGCTTAAAGGGGCCAACTCACATATCAGAGTGGTCGGCCCTACCGGTATCCAGCAATACCTACGCTACGCATCTGATGCTCTCTCTAGGAGTGAGTCGCTGCACGTGCTACGAACAACACAGGGACAAACAAAAATACACGTGCACAGCAACGTTCGACGTCACCGTGACGCGACTACCTCGCTCTGCGACGGCGAGACGACGGCAAGTATGGCATTCAGCAATTGCCGACGGCAGAGATCACTTTGATCTATGCGACGGCTGTCATCGATCCATTCTCTGCCCGTGCTTCCTTCAGCTTTAACGGACTACTATCCAATTTGCCATTCTTCTTCTCGAAACCGTTCTCTAGACAGGTCCGTTTTGACGTTGGTGCCTTCGCAACGCTCTACAATGCAGTTCTAAGTGCTAGGAAATATGTGGACGAAAATCTTACTAGTTTTGACTCACGTCATCTCGAATTCCGGGTCGCTTCGGGGCAACTTTCTTCACAATTGGTTTACCTGTGTCTCCATTGATGGCTGCTGGAGAGGAGTCGTGATTGGCGATGTTTTCCGATGCAGCATCCGCAGATGCGGAGGATGATGTATCATCGGTAGTAGCTTCGGTTTTCACAACTTCTGATGGATCTAAAATTCAATGCTTCAAGTGCGCTATTGTGAATGAAAGACAGCAACACGAAAACTGCCAGAAGAGAAGAAGGGTAACAATAATGTATAGATATTAAATGGTAAGAAATACACAACAGCTGGTGTTCATTCCGTATTTTCTTAAAGGCAGCATCCACATTCAGAATGCTTGGGGCCTCGATGAATTCTGAAACATGGCCGCAGAAAAAGGGTTACGGTTCAAAAATATCCGTTCAAAACTCATTCCTCAGAATCATTCCAAAAGTCTCCCGCGCAATTTCACGGACAATTGTTCATTTCGTCATGCGCTATAGCTGATGCGCTACAATGATCGATGGTAAATGAAATCGTAGGATTCTTATATCCACCCGCATTGAAATAGCGGGTGGATACCGACAATGATATGGACCACTCGCCGTAAAATGGCGCAGATAAACGCAAGTTATCTTCCGGAGCGTCAGAAACTGCTTTTCAGCGGAGATTTTTCAGCCTTAACCCATTTTTTGAGGTTCACTTTAGCAATCCATCCAGAAATCAGGAAAAGTTCCAAGTGTGGGTGCTGCCTTTAACATGAAAAAGCTCATTCTGCGAAAAGAAACTGAAATAAAAATAGCTACCTCTATTGTCTTTGCCCTTCGTCTCATTCGTCGCTTCATTTTGCGCGTTCTCCTTTCCAAGCTTCAGCTGAATCTCGTATAATGCGTCCGCAATCATGCCGGCAACGCGTGAATCCATCTAAAAACACAGTGCATAATTCCGCTAGTGACCATTGAGCCAACATGGCGTGAATGAGTTTTCTCAACCGTAGAAGTGGAAAGGCTTCATTAATATGGAGAAAGCACAAAATGAATGCACTAATTTTCAGTGCCTGCAGGTTGTAGTACAGCTACTGCTGCATATATGTGCGAATTGACCACTAAATTCTTCTTTTGCATCAAAGTTCTAAAACTCGAACATGAATAAACGAAAAAAAAGAATACGTAAGATTTTGACCCAAAAAGTGCTTATAATCCTTTGCCCACTGGATCAGCTAAAGTTTTGCTAAAACGGTGTATTGTTAGTATTTCAAAAACAGTTCCAGAAAGAAGTGTTACAATAAAACACATCCCCTCCTTCAATGACGCACAATAAAGACTCGATGCAGCGAGTGAAAAGAAAGGGTTCAGGCAAAAATACTTCAAACCATTGTAGCCTTTAGAAAAGACGAGCCGATATTAATGCAAAAGAATTCAATTCTCCAGAAAAAGCCAAAAACAGGAGAAAAATTATAGTCCACGTTCAACATTTGACTGGGAGTTTCCTTCCTGCTTCTCTTCTCCTCTGATCTAAATGCAAAACAGGAGTTTAATTGGCCTGATAAACAGTTTATACATGATGAATTGAATAGATCGACCTTTCGTGATTCTGCTTGGTTTAAGCGGAAAACTGTTCCTACTTTGGTTTTACAGGCTTAATAACTCTCGCAATTTTTCAAGGCAACAGTTTCGCTTACAGTTTTGTTGGCCTAACAAATTGCACACAATAAAAATTAGAATTTTTACACGTTCTACTCTCCATGAGATGGTGCTCAGCACGCCCAATGCTAAGCAGGCTTTATAAACCGTCCTAAATTCTTGAACAACACGTAACGTCTAGCACACCAAAGCTAAAATTGTGAACAAAATGCAGAGTAAAGACTAGTTTCACTGACCAGTTGACTCATAGTAAACTGCAACAATCGCTGCTGGTATTTGGCGTAGACCCTATAGGCTTCCGGAACCTTCACCAGCAAGCGCAACATTGCTGCAGCTCGGCGAAGCATCCCCACAGATGTGCCCATCATTTCCGGATTGTCTCGCAGTGCTGGCATTCCATGAGTCTGCATTACCTGAATAGAAAAGCATGACAAAAATGAAACTCTGAAAAAGTAGCGAAGATAGCGGCTAAGTAACCAGGGAGGGGAGAGCGAGAGAAAGAGGGAAAAAAGGAGGAAGGAGCTGAAGAAACCAAGAAGAAATTAGAAAGTTACCTGATGCATGCTCTGATCGGATGTTTCGATAAAAGAAACGAGATGAGCGATCGTAGGTGTTTGCATAGCAGCTACATAACATACAGCTTCAGACGCATTGCAAAAGGCGTTAAGAATTACGATAGCAAATTCCCTGAAATAAAGGTAATGAATTTGGGTACCGTTTATATAAGACAAAGCCGCAACTGAATTTTTTCACTACCGTTCACTGAATAAAGGAGTAAAAAACAGTTAAATGAATAAACGAAATAAATGTAATAGATAAATGTATGTATAAACGAATGAACAAATAAGTAAAGAAACAGATAACGTCATGGCTAAAAGATGCAATGTATAAAAAACCTACCTATTATGCGTCTCCTCACTCATGCTAAGCATTTTTGCCAGCATACGGACGATTTTTTCGATTCGTGGCCAAGCACCAGTAGACAGGAGCATGTCCACATTTCGCTCCAGAACGGACATTTTACACATGATCTCCAAAGAATAGTTTCTGCAAGTACGAATTTCTACTGGCTATTTTTACTTCCTGCACTTCACTGTAACTGAAGATCAGCAAAAAATGTATTAAGCAGTAGCCTTAATACCTTGGAGAAACTGCTGCAGGAGGGATTGGATCCACTGCTTCGGGAACACTAGATGCGCACCAGTGAAGAATACCATCGTAAATTGGATATGCCAAGTCGTCAGATACTTCGAACAAATCAAGCTGGAATAAGCAATGCAACATAATAAAGCTGTTCGAAACAGCTGAACTAGAAACTCACCGCTGCGCTCATATGGCAAAGCATAACGAATGCATCATCCCTCAGCTGATTCGCTGTCTCAACCAACATGACTTGTTCACAGTCATCGCAGTCGAGCAGCGACAATGCACGTTTTCTAGCTACTTCATAAGATTCTGGCTCTGGGAGAGGCGCATTCTGAAAGGCTCACTCATAACGAACCCAAATCCGTTTATACAAACTTCGATTACAAAAAAATATGTAACACAGGGAAAGAAAAGACTAGTGAAGTTAAACTTACAACATCGATTTTTGCTGCCGGCTTAGCACGCTGTACAGGCATCTCAGTGGATAGCAACTGCAAGAATCGTCCTAGAACGTAAAGCAGTCCACTGTGAGCGCATAGCAAGTGCTCGCTACCAGGAAGGAAAGAGAAACCACGCAAGATGTTGGAAAGGGCCAGTGCGCGAAGAGCCTAAAACAATCTCGTATGCCACTTCCTGAACTTCTAAAATTGATTTTTAAATAAATATAACTGCCGCAAACGGAGGAATTTATAAAAATTTGTGAACATTATAGATGAGAACTACATGAGAATTGGCTTTCTACCGGTGTGACTATATTAGGAAAAAATGGGGACGTATGCATGATTCACATTGGAGTTGGGGAAAAAATAAGTTGGGTGAACTTACGCGTGCGAATTTCACCTGTGAGTTACGGAAGCCCCCGACGCCTCATTCATCTTTACAGGTGTGAATTCAGCTGTGTTATTACACACGCCGCGCGACTACAGAAATACTCCTGGTGGACGGAGTTCCCTCACCGTTTCGGTGAGCGACGAATTTCCACCACCTCTGATATTTCCCTCGTTCTCCTATGAATGAATATTCTCCTATGCATGGCGGGAAGCCGCCGTGGAAGGGAAAATGAGGCATTAGGGGAAATTTCAACCCACTTTTATGAATGATGCATAGGGCCCACTGTATAGCAACCTTCTATATTTTTATTGCACAATGTCGGTTAATTCCTGAATGCACACTCAAATGAATGTACAAAATTCCGTTTTCAAAAGAATGGAATGAAAAGTAATTTCTCGGGCTCTCTGGGCACCAGGCTCTGAAAACCTGAGAAGGCAGCTCATGCTCAACAAAAATGATAGTAGAAATTATGACTGTCGCAGCAGAATTTTTGAGAATCTTTGAATCTTTTAAAAACAATACTTCTAATTAGGCACAAAGTGTCAGGTTAAAACTGAAAAAAGAAGTGTAAGTCTCGAAAGAAAAATGATAGAATCCTTGTAGTTAGACCTGCAGCCCGTTAATCTAGTGCTCCACTAAATTAATTAGATTAGGAGAGTCATGCGACTATACACAAAAGGATGTAAAATATTGTTCAAGGCTAGCTGAAGAGTGCATCAGGTACAACACCGATAGAAGTTTTTGAAAAGTTTGAGCCATGTCTTCAGCGCAATCTAGTGGGATTCTTCGTTGTAAATTTTGGATGAAAAGTGTTCACACACGACATTAATGACATTTCACAGGTCCTAAGACCCCGTTGCAGTTTTCGTCGAGGCCACAAATTTCGATTTAACATCCAAAGCTCTGCAGTACTCATAAAGATCTTTAGAAAAAAAATTGTCGAGTTTGAAGTTTCAGAAAACACCGCTGGGACTCGAAAAGCTAAATAATCAAATCAAGCAATTCACTATTTCAGATTTTCTCACGTCAACAAAGTGCGCAACAGATGCGTCCTGCTATTAAGCTGTGGCTCATGATAATGTTAGCCGGACGCAAAAGAAACATTATTACGGTCCTCATATTTTCCGCATAAAACCATAAAACAAGGACAAGAAAGAAAGAGCATCTGACATGCACGCATCCATAATACTAACGCATAGACGATGTATGCACAAAACTTTCAAAATATGAACAAAATTCTAAAACCGAGGAGTATAGTTGAGATCAAAACTCACAAATCGGTGAAGTGTTTCGTCGCGATCGGTAAGAGCTGTTGGACGAGGCCAGCGAATTTCAAATTCATTCAGCCCCTCGGCCATTTCATCTTTACGTCCACGACGAAGAAGAAGAATCTCCGGGACCTGTGAATTTGAGGGGGTACATTTATATGACCGACATAAGGATCACTGATAAGTAGGAATGATTCAGAACAAACCTGCTCTTCGGGATCCTCCTTAGGATCTTGGGGTTCTTCTTTCACTTTCGACAACCCATTGTTTTCAGAGTCAATGTTGTGATCTTCCTTATTCGTATTGTTATTCTCGTACATACTAAACCTCGCTCGACTTTGAATCTTCGCTGCGTTCCATTCATTTCTAAGGCGTAGTGCCACTCTTTCAGCAAGCCCTCCACCAAGTCCCAATTTTGTCTTCTCCTCCACATAGTCAACAGTGAGGGTTTCTAAAGAAAATATAACTGGATGCCAGGCTTCTATGAACTTGGGAGCCACAGAAAAGAAAATCAAGTAACCGATTAAGCAGATCAGACTAGCACTTAAGGAAACAAACTAACCATCGACGGGGAGTGAACTTGGCCCTTCTTCAAGCATCAACTTTCGTTTAAGCAGCTCTGGCATCTCGGCGTCCACAATTTTCACTTTCCGACCCGTCCGTGAACACTAAAATGCTTGCTTATGTGATGTTTTTCATTTCTCGTTTCCCATTGTATCCTACATATTTATATCTATTTCTTAAGTTTTTCCAGCCGTAGTGAGCTTCCGAACTGCTATATGGTTTCGCGTGTGTAAAAGCAATAAGCCAAGAAGCAGTACGAATGGTAAGTCTGTTGGTCTTTTTTTATTTTATATGAAGGGAGTGAGAACTTCGCAGAATACTTGGACGAGTATATGTACATCGTCATAACCTTAACAATACAATATATAGTGGGCTAGAGCATTTTTCCAGAAATATAGATACGAAAGGAAGAAACAGGATAATTCATGAGCTTACAAATTCTACCTGAAGTTTCATACCAATTTGTAGTAATGAGCAAATAGATTATCTGCTATTCCAAAAAGTCAAAACTAATTTCTAGAAACTGGATCTCAACACGACATTCGGATTGCATTCGCTTCGTATACTCTCGCCGTGTGAATCCTTTTATAACTAATAAGTATGCTTCGATAAACGAATGGTGTTTCTCTGCAAGTGCTGCTTTATCAGCTTGAACCCGGAAATGTTCCACAGAGGGGATGAGGTAATTTATGTTGTGGTTAGAAAGAAAACCCGCGGAAGATATAAATCAGCCATAAAGGAATAGTTTCACATCCCATTTCTATACCGGTCAGAAAAGTGCTGGTACACGGCTCTATCGTGTAATCAAAATTTCATCAGATCTTCCAGTGGATCACTCCTACTTTCCTCGTTCGCTACCGAAATTTTGCAGATATTCTCCTGCCTTTCAAGGAGCTTGAATAAAAGGAAGATCTCATCGAACCGCAAGGAGTGCATTTTAAATTTCTTTTACACAGATAGTTAAAGATATTCTTTTACTGCGCGTAAAGAATTTAAGGAATCAGCAATTCCAGTTGTTGCCCCAAAAACTATTAAAGTTTCCCATATACGTCAAGTATACAACTAAACCACCAAAGGACATACATGCGGCCAATATTCCCACCTGTGCAGTAGAAAAACGAAAGAGAATAAATCTTCTAGATGTCAAAGCTCACCTTGTTAAAATTCTTTTTATTCTCAGGATTCCTCACAGCCACAGGCAGCTTCACCTCTTCGTGAGCGCTTCCATTCGTCAGATATGGCAGCCGTAGCGCATCCGGATTGCCCTCCGGGATTTTAAAGCGAGATGGTTCACCCAACTGCAAAAGAGATAGGTCACTGCTAGATTGCAGCACAGTAAAGAAAACAAAGTAAGCAATCAATCTTAATGAAATTAAAAGTAAACATACAGGAAAGGTTTCCGGATAGAGTACAGATAGCGTGGCCCAGAAATGTTCTATTATAACATTAAGCAGTCCAGGCATTTGGGTGAGACAAGGATGTGGATTTGTGTCGTCGTACAATAGGACATTCAAGGCATTGATCGCCCATATAGCCTCTGTTTCTAAACCGCTACGGAGAGCCATGATCAAACGCCGAGGTGTAGCCTGAAAAAGGAAAATGCATTTTATCAGTCGTTACCCATTTATTTTGACCCACTTACGTTTATCAACTCTCTCGCCAGAATCTTACGTCTCCTCTTCTGACTGATTACGGTCGCTTCAACGCTTCCATGAGGAAAGTGATGTTGATGTGAGAATGTCATGACAGGTGGAATGAGAGGTACTGGTGCAGGTGCAGCTTGCGGGACAGGAGGATATGATCCAGCTATTTGGGGAGCCCTTGATGCATACGACTGCTGCTGCGCCTGAGGTGTCACAGTGGGTTGCGGCTGTGGAGGCTGTGGAGGATACTAAATCAGCGTTGTGGGTGTAACACACACATTTGAGATAAGCTGGAGAATTTGAAAAAAAANGAAGTCAACACCTACCCTCATTTTACTTGCACCGGGTGATGGAGCACTTTGATGGCTCGTACTCTGTGGCGGTGGCATTCTTGGTGGATACACGTACCTAGGCGCTTGCGGAGGTATCTGTGGTGGGGCTGGACCTGGGTAACCGCTTCGCTGATGCCACATCTGCAGATACTGTAGTAGCATTTTAGAAAGGCGTCCGTGAAATCAGCAATCGAACAGCCCAAAACCAGTTGAGAAGATATTTAAATTGGATCAGATAAATTAACAAAACTCAGCCTAAGCTCATTTAAAGAACAAGTAAACGTCCGTTTTATGGTAAAAATGGATATTTTCAAACATAATTTGTGAACAAACCGAACCTGTTGTTGTTGCAAGTACTGCTGATGCTGTGGATGCGCAGGATGAGCTGCAGGATGTGGAGCTGGAGCAAACTGTGGCGCTTGCTGCGCAGCACCTGGATGGCCTGGTGGAACACTAGCATGCCCAGGATGGTAAGGATAGCCAGAAGGGTACCCAGCGGGTGCTCCTTAAATAGATAATTGTTGCTTTAAAAAACTTGCAAACTTATCGGCATTTGTTATTAAATCCGTCTACTGGTTATTTTTCATAAGTTTAAAAATGCAAGTTAAATGTCAAAAGAAAATCGCTCAGATGCCGTCCACTTGCCGAACGAGGTATATTGGGAAATAGAACGTGAAGAGATCTACTCTAATGGTACGTTCTGTTTTAATGGTGAGCATATGACTGACAAAAATATGTGAAGAAGTAGAGATCAAAATGAGAGGATATCCCAGCAGGATAAACATGAAGCGAATCTTCAGTCAAAGGTTGTTCAAAATAGGAGAAAGGAAAATGTTGGTTAAATTCAATCAAAGCTGCATGGTTCCACCAGAAGTGTTAGTTACAGTGTACTCTGTTGGCTTTGATATTTTAACACATTCACGTCATCGGAACTACATGTCCGCTCAGTCCAGTCAAAAAAGCGTCGCATTTGGCGGAAACGAGTAGCATTGTGCATATGTTACGTAGGGCCTCTCCACCAAAAGACAGCGATCTTGTACACTCGCGCGCAGACGAATCTTAAACTTCTTGGAAAACAAGGAAAAGACGCGCTGCTTTATATTTTCAGTGGTATTTTTGATCTGTATTTCGCCAAAAAAGTGCCAAGTTTGTAAGACCTAAGTCAGATGTTTTCTCAAATTAACGCTTATTTTCTCAACCCGAAGTCCGCTCGTGCCACTCTGGCACTGGTATTCTGGAAACGTCATCGCTAGTTTTCTCAGAAAAAGGGATATTGGATACATCCACAACCTTAAAGACGAATGCTGCACTCCACTCTTAAGAAGGCTGAGCAAAACTGTAAAAATTGTAAGTCGTAAAATTGGAAATGTAGAACGCTGGGCAGGGCGGGACTGTATAACCAACCGATGAATTCTTTTAGAAACACGCGTGAAATCAAGTGCGCCCTCTACAAGTCGCACTGCGTTTAAAAAAAAGAGCCGCATTCTACGAAAAAAAAACATTTGTTCTACGAATAATTTCAGTGCAGCATCACTCAAAACTGAATTTTTGAACAGTGTCGCACGATTGAATGTGCGGATCAACGCTGGTTTTCCATGGTGAAGTAAAAATAATGAAAGGAAAAAATTCTACCTGGTATCCGTGCAGGGCCGTTTGGATACATGGGCGCCGGCTGTCCGTAAAAGGCCGCTGGAGGCGGTTGCGTCGGAACACCCGGTTGTCCCGGCGGTCCAACCGCAGCCATACTGCAAAGAATAGCGTTGTCAGATATCCAAGAACAATTATCTGGGTTGTGGCGGGGCTGAACTTTCACGTTGTATCATGTCAAAAAAGGTACACCTAACATGCTACATGAACAATGGACGCGGTACATGTGCAACTGAACACGCATCGTTTTGTGTTTAACTCAACATGTGAACACCGGTAAAAACAAGTATTCGCCGAGCAATCAACGCCGACTCCAAAAAACTGCACTTCGTTTGCTGACGTCATTTGGGCGGATAATTATGGCATCAATGGGCGTCATGGGAATTTACTGCACTCGACGGCGAAATTGCGAACACATTAATAGCTCCGGAAAAAGCAAAATGTTCCATGACACATCAAATACTAACAAAAAGTTCTAATTAGTGATATAGCCGTGAGAACAAGCGTTATAGGCCATACATGCAGAGAAAGAGCTCCCATTTTGCGTGATTTACGCATACTTCAGCTGTTCGGTTACAAAGTGAGTCTTAATAAAACATTCAGCTCATGAAAAATTTGTAGTTGAGCTGCCTAAACCGACCCTCCTTCAAGGCACTAATTCCAGTTTCACAACAGGGAATAACTAAAAGTAATTTTAACTGCTTTCTCAAAGAAGAAGCTCCATTTTTTTAAATGTTAAAGCCAAATATACACTAAATGCACTCTTTGTCGAAATGCTAGATGATTGCAATTCTTCATTAAGTGGCTCCCTAATAACAAGAACAACAACAGAAAAACCGATACCAACGACACCTAAACTTTTCATCACCAATTTTCGTTCTGCTAAAATGTCCTAACAAAGTATGTTTGTACTAGAATTTTCTTGCCAAATCTTCGTACTGTTGCCGTTGCGGGTTATATATCCACATATTCAGCTTTCATGCCAACTAAAGCGTGTCTACATATGCCTCAGTTCAGCTAGAAATTTATATGAATTGCTTTGCCTCCTACATTTTCCCAATAAACACTTCCCATAGAAACTGGCTCATCGCAAATATGTCTAGATAGTGAGATAAAGAAACACTGCTAGCTGATCGCAGATCTACATAAGATGAAACACGACAGTCACCAGTCATCCGCAATTACAGAAGAACGCGCAGCTCACTGTACCTTTAAAAATACACGGTGTTTTCCAACCTTATACAATGTTAGCGAAAAGCGAGCGCAAAACTTTTTTAAACCACAGATGTCTAATATAACAGAAGAAACTATAGTTACCAAAAGTTGATCAATTAGCATAATGTTGGAGGAAAGCAGTTCAAACTATAACATATGAGGACATAAAAAGGTGTTTTAAACTCGATAGTATTTTGTAGAAGTGCTGACATCCAATCAGCATTCCTAATTGCCAATTAAAAAAGGATAGAACCATACAAAAGTAGAAGGTCTCAAATCAATGGTGCCTATACCGTAAGAGACGTGAGGGGGCCGCATCAGCTACGGGCACGATGGCGCAAACCGGCCGCGCGCAAGGTCATCCCCGTCTTCCCAGTTACAATCAACGCCAACCAGCGTTAATCACGCAGAGAGACGGATAACTCGTCCAAGCCTAGTATACGATGCAAAAAAACGCATTATGAACAGTTCATAAAATTTTGATAAGGTGCAGAAGCGAAATCGTTTAGGGTTGACCAAATGCAGTTAAATAGTGATGGTCGATGACGCTCATCGACAGACGACCGGCCGATGGCGATGAGCGATCGCGAGGAGAATCGCGGAGCCCCTGCGCCATCTCTTCCCACAATAAATGTGCGCTGCCAGCCACCATCGCCACGTAAGCACATGCTGCATACAAATGTCTGTCACCATATTCCCTATGAACGAAAGGAAGCGTTTTGCCTTTCAATAAAATGTATGTGGAAGCAAGAAGGTCGCAGTTAACACCTAGAGTACTGCTGACGGTTCAAATATTTTTAGATTCACACTATAGCGAGCCGAAAAACAATAAGACAAGGCCGCAGTTGCTTGCACTGCGCAATACGACTGTTAACTGGATACTTTCCATTTCTTCTGTAACATAATGGAGCTGAACTGAAACCTCACCAATAACGCTCTTTTTCGTCAAACAAATTTTGCAAAACTCGTAACTGCGGAGTGCATAAAAACATCCAACGTTAATGACCAGCACTCTCAAGAAGCCAGCTAATTCATCAAACGGACTATAAATACTTGAACATGAGGAAAGTAGATACCTCGTAGAAGGCTGGGGAACCGGATGCGGTCCAGGCGTCGGCGTGGCCGCTGGTGTTCGCACTATCGCCGATCCGGGCCGCTGCTGCTCGGCGACATCAGCGCCGGCGCTCATCCGCGAAGTGCTATCTGGTGACGCAGCGCTAGGCGCAGGTCCGGTACTCGGTGCACGGCTACCTGACTGACTGGTTGCATCCATCTAAAGATTTGGAAAATAATCGCAAATGCACTGAAAACTGGCATAAATCTGGTTAGGAAACCGAGTACCTGTAAAGCCGCAGGGGTTGCTGGTTGAACAGAACCCGGTCGCGCAGGCGTCCCAGGCTGAGGCGTTTGTCCAGGAACAGCGAGGCTTTGTTGTACGGGTGGTTGTGGGGTCTGCGCCTGCTGGAGCTGCTGTTGTTGTTGCTGCTGCTTCTGCTGTTGT